>JAPDEH010000027.1:0-251096 GCA_027569075.1 Aspergillus asperescens | reverse complement strand
GCCCCATCCCATATGTATGTTAGCTGTTTTAGATAGGAGTGAAATCCTGTTGCCCAGAGGCAATAGGTAGAGCGTGCATAGTCTTAGACTGAAAAACGCTCTCTAATATGGAAGAATAATAATAATAATAATTATATTTCCTAAAGAATTAACTTTTAATCTTTGTACAGCACTTAGTAAAGTTAGTAACCTAATTCAGGCCTACAGAAGAGTTTGTAGGTAAGGAAGTCCTTTTTAGGATAAGATTAACTATTTCTATAACATGCAAAGGCCTAGGAGAGGCTCCACAAGCATCTAGAGATAGTATCTGTTGTACTAAGACCTCTTCCTGACTTTTAGATAGCTTGTGGTTGTTGGCGCGTTATTCTCTTTGAAATTAGTGGCCCCGTAGTCTGTCTTGAAGTGTTGAACAAGGCACATTGAAAACCCTGCTGCTCGGCAAATACTGGGAATTTCACATTTTTTTTAAAGCGGCAATAGCAAGCAGTATTCTTCCCTCTTGCTGGACAAAATCCGAGGATGATAGACGCCCTTTTGGTGGCATGGTGGTTGGTTGAAGAACTACGTGTATATAAACGCGTTGACTTTCGCTTGTGTGGCCGGTTCACTTGTGAATTACGTTAACTTAAGGTTATAATAGATATATACATTCACTGGGGCCTTACAGTACCCAGATGATTGTTTGGCTCTTGGAGGTTGCTCAAGAATTAAGCTTAGGTCAAAGTCTGATACCCTTGTAGAATAATATCTACTGAGCCACAGACCCTTAGAGTATTGGGAGTTCTAACCCTGACTGCAGGATGTGTTTCTAGCTAGAAAGTACCTATTAGCACTATTGGGTGCTCTTGTTATCCGTAGTGTTTGACTCTCCCATGGTCCGGGAGTGGACTATTACTTACAGTACTGTTTAGATGCCTCATATTTTCAGATTGGGGTACTCACATTATTATTTTTTTTAGCTGGCAACGGTGAAACCTGATCTTGAGGCCTGAGAATCCAGTACCATTAAGCGTGCCGTAACCCAATACAAACTATCGTCTTCGTAATTGCTGACCGCCCGGGGTGTTCTAATTTGCGACCTAGTTCGGCTGTCCGCTGAGACCATTAGCGCAGAGTGTATCTGGGTCAAACCTTTTGAGAGTGCGCCAACCACTGATACTCAATTATTTCCAATTGATGGGAGATCAAGCTCCATGACCTCGACAACCCGTTAACGAATTTATTTCCTTTGACACCCTCCGATTATAAAATATCGACAACATGTTGTCTCTATCGGGGCGTGCTTTTCCACGCACCGTTCATGGTACACATTCAAGTTGCCATCGTTTCCCACTCCGCTAACGTCTGACAGTGCGTCCAAATCAAGCCCTGTGTGCTCCTCAAATCCAGCGAGTGGCATTTCTGTCGACATCTTCGACCAAAGCGGCGACGGCACTCGAACGACAGGACAATGCCGGCCAATCGCTAACTGCGTCTGGCCAAGTGCGGAAGGAGGTACCTTTACCGAGTCAGGAGAAGAAAGAGGGCGCAATGCAATATGTACTGTATGTGACCCTGATTTGTACGACTGCGCTACGGGTTTGTTATGGACTGATAATTTATTAAGAACGACACTTGACCAAGTCGCGAACTGGGCACGGCAAAGTTCCCTGTGGCCAATGACCTTCGGACTTGCTTGCTGTGCCGTCGAGATGATGCACCTGTCTACACCCAGGTATGATCAGGATCGTCTAGGAATTATTTTCAGAGCATCTCCACGACAATCCGATGTCATGATTGTAGCGGGTACGTTGACGAATAAAATGGCGCCAGCCCTACGACAGGTTTACGATCAAATGCCTGATCCGCGCTGGGTTATCAGCATGGGCAGTTGTGCGAATGGCGGCGGCTACTACCACTACAGCTACTCCGTTGTCCGTGGTTGTGATAGGATAGTTCCCGTTGATGTTTATGTTCCTGGATGTATGACAACCCCTCGCCTGGTTTACTTTTCGCGCTTACTGACTGTCTCCTCTGAAGGCCCACCTACCTCCGAGGCGCTGATGTACGGCATCTTCCAACTCCAGAAGAAGATGAGACACACGAGGATAACTCGCATGTGGTACCGGCGTTAGCTCTTTTTAGAATGGGTTGACTGGTTAGCCTGGGGGCCTACTGGCGATGTGACATTAGATTACTTCTCACAAGTTCTGTACAAATTCCATAAATAGGATGATCAAGGCCATCGATATCACTCAGTGCCCCATATCTATCTAGTATAGGCTTACCTGGATTTAGTGTGTCAGAATATCACAAGTCCCCTCAGCAGAGCATATTCATTGCATCCATCCAGCACAGGTGTTCAGTCGCAAACCAAAACCACCGCGAAACCTGGACTGTTGATAAGATGCACGTTGCCGACAGTTAACAGGCAATAACAGGATTAGGATAATACCAGTACTATGATTATATATTAACCTGAAAACTAATGGACACGACTAATCGATAGCGTCGTACATCTTTATATACAATCTAGGAGCCTACCTCTAATTAGTCTTAAGTAGGGGAGCTGGTTGAGGCATGATCCTTGCCAAGGCGTTCAAGTTTCGTCCAATCCAATGGATGAGTGGATTACCACGATTCCTTCCAAAAGTGGCTAGTCTCAGAATTAGATCATAACTTTTTTTTTCTGAGGCAGCAGACCTAAAATCATATTGACCTTTTCAATGGAATTCAAGCTGATTTAATCGAGATCAGTTCGCATCGCATAAGCTCTTAGTTTTTCCACTCGTCTCGCTATAACCCTTGTTATTTTCATTTATTCCTCCTTACATACGATAAGACGTTGATCACCGCACTTAATGGGGTCAAGTCACCATACTCGAGACCTACCTGGGCCTGAACCCTCGGATCTGGTCCCTTTGCCTCTCAATTCGGCGCTTTCAGCACCTTGGGATTTCATTCGCCCGACGAAAAAACTGCGTACTGGTATACTGGATACGGCAAAGGTTTTCCTGGATTCTCTTGCTGTTTCGGTCTGTGATTCTCAAACCACTCGCCAGCGAAATCATCGAAAACGAAAGCGACCTGACGATGGCCAAGATGTTACATCTATTTTGCGGTTGAAACAATTATACGTGGACGGGTTTACATCGGGTCAAATTTGGGAGCAGGCTCTACGTATCTTTGATTCGACTGACCATGAAATACAGCGCGACTATACTATCTGGGCTCACGACGTACAACAGCCTGTTGTTGAGTTACCGGAAAACGCAGTGCATCTCGATGGTTCGTTTCAGGACGACGTCGGCTTCGAGGATGATGACTCCATTAATGACATCGAGGGCATTACGGATGGTTCTACTGTTGATGGCGAACAGGTTAGGGGACAACTTGACTCTGAGGCTGAAGAGCTGTCTCAGAGCGACAATGAGGGACATGAATCAGATAGAAGCTCCGCTGACGACAATGACGATAAGCATGCCACGTATGTCGAAGACCAGTTTGGATTGAATGATGGATTTTTCTCCATTGATGATTTCAACAAGCAAACTGAGTTATTCGAGCGGCAAGATGCTCGGGGTGACTGGGATGAGGAAAGCGATGGGGATGAAATTAATTGGCATGTGGATCACCTAGGTGCAGGAGGCTTCAGTCGCTCTTCACGGACAAAATATGATAGGGCTGATGACGAGATGAGCCAGAGTGGTGAAGAAGAGGACGAAGAAGAAGGCCCGACTTTTGACGACATGGGAATTGATGACGAATCGGATATAAACGAAAATGATTCCCATGCTACGGCTCTAGGGGTATCAGGTTTCTCCAATACAAGTGACATCATGTATGCGGACTTTTTCGCACCTCCACCGCGGAAAGCGTCAACAAAAAAGTCACGCCCACTACCGAAAACACAGCCGCGGGGTGTCATATCTGACGATGTTGATCGTGCAATGGCCGATGTTCGCCACGACTTGTTTGATGATGAGGTATCGGCTGAAGATAGCGAGAATGACACCAACGATGCCCGGGCTCACAGGTCAACCCATGAGAAGCAGCGTGCGCGAATTGCAGACGAGATTCGCCGGCTAGAAGCCGCTAACGTGGCGAAGAAAGAATGGATGATTTCTGGCGAAGCTAGGGCAGCAGAGAGGCCTACTAATTCACTTATAGAAGAGGATTTAGATTTTGAAAGGATTGGGAAGCCTGTGCCAGTCGTAACAACGGAACTATCTGAGAGCATTGAAGAGTTAATCAAACGGCGAATCGTTGCTAAGGAATTTGACGAAGTCATACGCCGCCGGCCGGGGCTATCAGATCGGCAGAACACTCAGAAGCCTCGAGTTGAACTTGAGGATAGCAAACCACAGCAGGGCCTTGCGGAGCTTTACGAAGCAGATCATCTCCGAGCAACAGATTCAAATTATGTTGATCCCAAAAACCAGAAGCTTTTGAAAGAGCATACCGAAGTTACCAATCTCTGGAGAGAGATATGTTCTCAACTCGACACGCTTTCCAATTGGCATTACAAACCCAAAGCACCACAAGCAAGCATCAATGTGGTTACGGACGTTGCCACAATTACAATGGAGGATGCTCAGCCTACTGCTAGTGGTGCCGTACGCGCATCGGCAACTCTCGCACCACAGGAGATATATGCGCCGGGCGAGACTACGAGGGCTACCGGAGAGGTAGTGATGAGGAATGGAGTGCCCATTACGAAGGAGGAAATGACTCGCGAAGAAAAGGCGAAGCTGAGGCGACGGCAGAAGAAGCTGAACCAGACATCTGCCGATGCTTCCAAACAAGGTTCCGGAACGGCAGTTGAGAAGCAGCAGATTGTATCGGACCTCAAGAAGGCGGGAGTCAAGTTGATTGGGAAGGAGGGCGAGGTGACGGATATCAATGGGACTAAAGTTGCTGGGATGAGCGATAGGAATGGTGCTCACGCGATGAAATTATAGTTTTCTAGTGGAGCTAGCTCCCTTGGACAGTGTTCGGCAAAGCGATGGTGACTGCAGTACTTGACGACTTCCGTGGACCAACAAATTCATATACTATTTATTTCAGGTATCTATTGTATGTTACTAGGCATTTATCCCATTATCCGTCATCCCTGGTTCCCTCATTCTCACATAGAACACCACCCCCTCCCCCGTTGGCACCAGATTTTGATTGTATGATGTAGAGATAGATATTCTCTCGCTCGTAGGTCTCGGAGTTAGGGTCATCGTTAATTTTAGTAACTTGGAATGTTCTCTTCGCTAGTTTTAGAAACCGAAGGTCTGCTCTTCTGCGCCTCTTGAAGCAGAAGTAGCAAATAGAATCAGGACCTAGAAGATCGTTCAGGGTCGCTATCAGGAGTGGGAAGGCGGGTTCAAAGTAGACGCAATCAGCGGCGAGGATAACATCAGGACGCCGTGGAATACCATTCAAAGGGGGGGTCCCCCAATCTAATACTGCGGCATTAACGATCATGGAGAGGCGGTTGAGAACGATATTGGCTTCCATGAGCGGAAGCATTGGCGCTTGATCCGTGATACAGATGGTAGATCGACCAAGTTCACAACCGGAAGCAACTGCTAACCCAACAAGCCCGCCACCGGCGCCGAGCTCAAGACTGGACCTCGTTAGTCAAACGGAATCTCTAGAATTGACAATCGGGTGTGGACTGTCGTTAAGAGATTTCTCTCTAACTCTTGAATCGAAAATGTGGGAAGGTGACAAAAGCACGGACATTGTCTTATCAACCAGACTGGAGCGGTGTTGACGAAGCATATATTTAGCGAGGACCATACCAGCAGGCCACAGCTGACCACCACATCCTTCCTTTAGATCTTCCTTAAGGAGGAGAGGCTGCTGTAGAAGACCGTCGAATGAAACATGGCTCTGACCGGCTTGTTTGATTTCTCTTGCCGGAACCAAAGACTCGCTTATGTTGAAGGGATCATTGGAATCGGCCGATCCTGGGTGGCGAATATCTTCCATATAGGTAAAAAGGCCCTTCGACCTACGAAGATGGAAGCGAAACTCGTGGAGTCGCCTTGGAGGGTTTGGGAGTAATGAGCCAGGATGACTTGCTGGAGATTTTTGCGGGCTTCCAGAAATCTTCTCTGCAGAATGGAACAGAATGGAGGGTCGTCCTCATTGGTCAAAAATTACAGTACTATTTGAGACTTAGCGTTGTCATCTATGGAACTCGCCAGAGAAAAACCCCATGGAGCTGGCAACTTGGCAGTCGTCAGGTGATCTAATTCATTGCCTGAGTGCCTTGCGGTTAAACCTTGCGTATCTCTAAAGCTGGCGGGGCGAATGGGCCTGGATTCCAGACACTGCCCAGGTGCAGCATCAAGGCGACTGACGTCATGTCAACTCCGTCCACCATGATCTCTGCCAGAGCCCACAAAAAAGCCCAGACCATTGGTTCAGACCCAAGTACGCGCTATCCAGTCCCAGGTTTCCTCCTTAATGGCTGCTCTTGAATCATGACAACGTCACTTACTAGTCCAAGAATGACCCGTGATGCAACTGCGGTGGCCTTGCCTTGCGATCTCGACCAAAGCTAGGATTATGTCACTTGACACTGAATGATTTTGTATTTAAAGGGTACAACTGGCGTCGGTGGTAACCCTCCTGCAACTGCTTGCCTTCGATTTCTACACTTCTACTTTGAACAGAACAACTGCTAAAAAGAATACAGCAAAATGGCTACCCTACACTGTAAGTTCTCAACGACTACATCTGTCAGCCAAAGCTGATGGTCATACTCAGATCTACCTCCTGTGAAGCCTTCAGCTATTGCGATGGGCACCATCTTCACCCACACTGCTTCTCTGGGGATTTTGGCTCCTGTCTTCGGCGACACATATCATCGCGCCCAGGCCGCCAACTCGAAGGAGGACTTTATCAAATCCAAGGAGGCCACTGGTGCTGCGACAGCCTGGGGTAGCTCTCTAGTTGGAAGCGCTGTCCAAACTTATGGAGTTGCAGCCCTGATTAACGCAACGGGTACCCTTAGTTACAAGGGAGCAGCTTACCTTGGAAGTTTGATTTTCTTTGCTAGTTCCGCCCCTAGTGTACGTCTTCTGCGCAGTGACATCCAAGTCTTGATCAACATGCTAACCAATAACTTCTTTATTTGTATAGTTCATCAGCCAGGTTTTTACTGAGAAGAGACCACTCGACACCGTTGCCGTAGGTGCAGTCGCAAGAGTGTTTGAGACGGTTGGTCTGAGCTTGTTCCTCACCTGGTGGGGTACACGCACGAATCCTTTCGATTAAATAGGCTTCTGAACCTATTTTCGCCCTGTATTCCGTGATACATGTTTGGAATCAGATTGAATTATGATGATACTTTGTTCGTAGGCCTAGTTTGAGATAATAAATGAATAATTTCCACTGAGTGATAACTGAGCTGTAAAATGACCTCTGGGTTGGCTGGCGGACACGAGCATTTCTAATAAATCAAATCATTGCCCATATCATAGCCCACAAATATGATACTGATAGCGAATTGCATTACTGTGTGCACTTTACCCCCGAGTTAATGGTTGTGAAAGACGAAGTCTCATAGTAGCAACAGAGAGAAAAAAAGGGGGGTATAATGTCTTCTTAGCATCCTCTGACCCGGAAACCACAATTATGTAGTGGTAGATGAAGTACCCCAGACTAGGATATTAGCATCGGCTTTGGACCATCTAGTGCTTAGCACAGAGCGTTCCTTTATTTACCTTGACAGGTACGGAATGTGTTGGTAGTAAAACAGGGATCAAATTGGGCAGAATAAAGGGGGGAAAAGGATACATTGTATCTAGGAAGCTTTTGCCAAAAGGTTTAAACAAAAGTGCGGCAGGGATACCTTCATAACGTTAGCTTAGTCCATCTCTCGAACAAACGAAGAAAGAAAGAGTAAACGTACACATTAGGATAACCATGATCATTGTCGATCTGGTACCTCGAAGCAGAGTTCAAGTTACAAGGCGTTGGCGGCAATCCATTAGGACCCAGGACGCCTTTGATGCCATTCTTGTCCTTTTGGAACAAGCCCGCCAAACCCCGCTCCTCGCCCTCTTGCTTAGCGGAGACAAGCTGCTTCTGGCCCGCCTCCCCAATTAGTAGAATCTCCTCCTTAGGCGCCGCCTGGCTTCCTACAGTGAGAAGACCAACTGCATCCGCCTGATTCACTGTGCTGATCCTTGGGTAGTTTCTGCGGACATCACGCTTCCAGTACGGGTTGTCGGCGATATCACCGGCTGGAATCGAGACCGGGTCATCGTAAGATAGCGGCGGAAGAGCTCCGGGTGTAGGAAGACGAAATTGAGAGTTCAATGGCACACCGGTTGAACGGTCTGGGTCAATCGCAAGTAGACGGCGGATACGCTCCCATAACCCTGTGGACTGAACAGAGTATTTCTGAATACATACGATTAATACTCATTTGGAAAATTGGACACAACGAAGCTCACACTATTGATAGAGAAGACATTCGATGCCGACTTGGCCGCGTTCACGATGTTACGGGCCATGATGGGCTCTGCGTGATCCGAAATATTAGCACGACCACCAGGGTTGTCGGAAAATCCGATGTGTCAAAAAAAAGTATCATTTAGGTTAAAACCCTTACCTTACCCCTGTGTTATTGCTGGGAATAAAAACGTATTATTGCTGCTTCGCTAACGACGGCGCCTTGACACTGGTAAAGACGAAAAGCGGATGGACTCCCGGAACAATACTATTCCGAATCCGCAAATCACAATTAACTTGATAATAAGCTTGAGATGTACTCCGTAGTCCGTACGGAGTATACCTACTAGAGTGTATGAAATTGTACGGAGTATTTAAAAAAAAAAAAATTTCGCTAAATGTTTAAGCTTGATGTTGTTATATTATGTGTGTTTCGCCATTGTATATAAAATTTGAAGCAAGCACATTCTTGCCAAGCTGAGGCTGGTCAATGATGACAGAGTTGGGAGATGCACTGTAAGTTTTACCAATGTCACGGTATGGATGGCTTACGTGGGATGGAGGGTATGTTATTGCTTCACGGGGGGTGATGGGCTACTAGTCGTAAAGAACTGGCATTCTAGTATCCTTCATAGACCGAGACATCAACCAAAACACAAGGAATCGACAGCAGTACCAAAACCTAGACCGGTGACTATTGCTGCCCGCACCAACATACAGCGATACTTGCCAGCACTGCAATTGGTTGCCCGGACAGAACACACATGAATGCGCCGTCCTTTACACTCGTCAACACATGTATACGAATGACGGAGACGGAGTATTAATAGAAGACTTTCGCACGCTGTGTAGCGAAGTGGCTCGAGGCAGCAATTCTTCTATTTGATTTCTTCAATCCTCGGTTTTACCATCATTGACATGTTTTGGCGTCGATAAAACCAGTTGCCGCACGGCCTCTACAGTCGCATCTGGACCGCCCGGTTGGAGAATAAGCACATTGCCAGCCTTGTCTATAACGAATACACCCCTGGTTGTTCCACGGGGCAACTTCTTAAGTCCGATGGCACCGATCAAGGTAGACGCAGTGTCGCAAAGTAGCGGGTATGGTAAATTTTGCTTTGTCTTGAAGGTGCTGTTGGCCTTTGGAGAATCTGCTGACAGACCGTAGATGGACAGCCCAGTAGAGGTCAACTTGTCGAATCCGTCGCGGAATAGGCAAGCTTGCTTTGTACCTTGAAAGGTTGTCAGCCTTTGATTGATATAAAGCTGAAGATGATATAAAACTGAAACAGGCGCGTATTGAGCAAATCCGCCTTGATATTGTCCAAGTTGAAAGGCTTGTTGTGCAAGAAAACGAACTTACAGCCAGGGGTTGAGGCCTTGGGGTATGTAAACAGCACAACACCAGATTTACTGTCGTTGACAAGGGCCTTGAGTGTAGTCTTTGTGCCATCATTTGTCTCGAAATCGCCGCCAAACCCATCCAGATTCAGAACATCGCCAACCTTTGGTACAGTTTCAGCAGACGAAGGAGTTGCATCTTCTGTTGCTTTGGACGTTGTGGCAGGCGCTTTGGTTCTAGTCCGTTTCTTCACGGGCACGGGAGGTGGTGGTGCTGCCTTGCGTTTTCGCAATTCAACCATTTTTCTGGGGTCGGTTTTACTGGCAGGAAGAGGGAAGTGTAGTTGAGATTGTGTGAGCTGCTGGTGTCAAATTGCGAAAAAGACCTCGAGTGTTTTCGGATGATGGTTGTGCCCTGGAAGTTCCCCTAAAAAAGGCCGTCCTAAACACAATGCGGTCGGAAGTACATAAGCGCCTGCGTCCGAGCGGATTAGTGCTTCCAACTAAGTGCTTCCAACTAAGTGCTTCCAACTAAGTGCTTGATGAGGCATAGCGGCTAATCAGTGAACAAGGGTAGGAGCTCAGAGAAGTAGAACCGAGAGAACCGGGCAATTCATCGGTACGGACTTCGAAGACATGATGGATAGACTGGGCTGGGCCTCCAAACTCATAATACCTTCCAAGAGTGGGACAGCCAGCAGAGTCCCTCTTCATTCCATTAACAGAATAATCTGTGGCCTCTGTCCTCAACTCCTCATAGAACACTAATTTATCACCTCCTGATCTTTTTGCCTTCAGTTCAATAATTATGTGGTGATATGTCGTAACATTATGAATTATACATAGTTCTGATGAGGACTCCAATAATAATGATAATAATATACGAAGTAATGCTCACGGTCCATGTCAACTGAGCACTTGCCATTCCGAGTCGAACCGTCCCAGTTTTCTGCCGGGAAATTCCGACATCAGGGTGGGCCTGGATGTTCCCCAGGAACTACACTAAAATTTCTCTCTCAGTGTTCCATCGCCACTCTTCGACTCATCTCCGCCTTTGCAGACGCTCCTCTGTCAAGGTCTTACTTATATCCACTACTTTGAGTCCTTAGTTCACTCTTTGTGGGACAACCACTCTTTGCCTTATTTCAACTCTCCTTTTTTTTGCGCGCACTTTTCACTAGAAACACGTTAAGACACGATCTTTAAACAAGCCATCTAGCCTGTCCACGTTCATTCATCAACAAACTTTTATCGATACGCTGTCTTCGAAGAACGGCCTGGGAATAAGCATCCTGCCGACCCCCGCGTTTTACGGCGTTGCTATACGTGGCGATGAAGGTCTTTTCGTCCATTTGCACCTTCGACTACTCGTGGGAGGAGGTTTCAACAGCAAACTGGCGGAAATATTGTCCCTGGAATGATAAATCGACACATGTCGTGGGGGTAGATACTCTGTCGCGGAGGGTTGACCCGGAGACCGGAATTGTATGTTCTACCCAGGGAGTCTTGAGTTATGGACGTATCTTTTGATGAGGTTCTAACGCTTTGTTCCACAGTTACGCACAGAGCGACTTATCACATGTAATCAAACCGTACCGCAATGGGTCTCATCTCTGTTTGGGGGTAGCCCGACCTCCCATGTCTACGAGGTATCATACGTCGACCCTGTTTCAAAGAAAGTAACAATGTGCTCGACAAATCTCACATGGGCCAATGTCCTGAATGTGCGTGAAACTGTCATTTACCAGCCGTCGGCGTCAATCCCTTCGTCTATGACCGATTTCCAACAAGAAGCGAAGATCACTGCTCTCTGTGGAGGATGGCAAAAGATAAAAAACAAGGTAGAAGAGGCAAGCATCGAGAGATTCAGGGAAAATGCCAAACGTGGTAAGGAAGGGTTCGAAGCCGTCCTTGAAATGAGCCGACGAGTTTTCAGCGAACAGCGTGAACTTGAGACCACCAGCACGGCATGATCCATTCACTGCAAACTGCCAGTATCTGTATCATCATATCATGACACATCAAGCGTTTGCCTTGCATAAATCGGCGTCGATTTGAGTTGTTTTCAAAGCGTGTGATTGATCCGGCGTTGGTCCTGATATTCTTTCTCTCTGCATATTGTTTTGGCCGTCGCCAACATGATCATCCCCCTATTGTTTATTCCACATACCCGAGCTCATGAGGCACGCGTTCAAAAAGTTATCGATATCCTTATCATGATCTTCGAGCTAAGCGACTTACTTTTTGAGAAATCATGAGAGCACGATAAATTAGAGATGTATAGAGTGGCAATTGTACTTCATAGATATTAATGACCCTCATCACTCTCAAAAAAAGGCTACCATGTATTTCATCACGTCATCATGATTTTAGTTATTACACTGTCGATGTTATCCTAGAAGGCCTCCTAATACAACACGGCCGACCCCAGCCACCTCAGTTCTCGCAGCGTTCCGACTTGCGTCTTCGAATTCACGTACTATGCCCGCCACAATGATCTTTCGGAGCTTTGCGTCTGCTTTTGTAAATAGTTCGCCAAGTGCAACAGTGCAAACCGCAGGAGTCGAGATTAATGTCACAAGGCGAGTATAGCAGTCTATTAAGACATCGCATAGAGTCACAAATGTCTCAAAATAGTCCGGTTCAAATGGCAATGGTGGTGTCAGGAGGTATGAGTATTCTTCTCCGGGGAGAAGTTCCGACGCTTCTGAATGGGGAATAGAGACACTCGCAGCAGCCGCACTTACCGACGAGGCAGCGCTTCCTGCCATAAGTTTCAAATCAGATGGGTCACTATGCTGCATGGGAAGGCCAATCTCAGTTGCCGAGCTCGCCCTCCTAGCCTTTGTCCCACTGTGAGTGGCGCGTTTGAACATTTGCGGTATGCGTGCTCGGGCAAGAGTAGACGACGAACTTCCCTCCGGCGGATGCACTTGCTGAAACGCTTCGAATTCAATCAAAAGCGCGTTTAGCGCTCGTAGATATTCACCTGACGTTGTGCTGACATCTATTATCGGTGGAATAGATAGGCCAAGAAGGAGATAATTGATCGCACGTCGGGATAGTTTTCTGGCGTCGAAGTAAGGCATTCGGCTAATGTCTGCCCGAGAGTAGTGAATGGTATTAAACCAATAGATACGCCCTTCATGACTAGAGTTTTGTCAGTGTGTTGCATACCCACATGCGCTTTCGGAAGGAACCCGTGACGAACTGACGCTTTTCTGAGATAGTCGAGTGTAGATATTCGTTTGGTGGCCATGTCCTGAATATGTTGATAGATTGCCGCGGCGCTCTGGGGACCAAGAATTCCACCGCCACTGATTAGGAGAGGGTGGGTAGACCCAGGTGCAGCTTCATTGCCTATTGATTTATTCGTATCTCTGCGAGACAAGGTGGGTGCGAATGTTGATGGAAGCATGTCGATGGTTTTCCCAAAGGACCCTTGGCCCCTGCCAGCGGACATGAGCGAGAGGAAAGGGGCTCAATGTGAATATTTGAGAATAGGTTTAATGATTGAATAGGCTCGAACGATGTTCCGTAGATTTCGAGAGAGGGAAAGCTTGATGCAAGCACCTTGTCCATGGCATCGGATGCGCTTAATATTTGATAAGATCGGTTCTCCACAAAACCCCCTGACCGAGGCGGCCAGGAGAGTTCTAACTTCTCGGAGTTCCCCGCACTAAATCCTGATAGGCACAAATGTTTCGATGTTATTGATCTTTGGACTTGATGGAGCTTGAAACAGACAGGGCTTTTGATTATTCTATTAATATTTCAAGATAAATGAAAGGGTTAATACCTTCACACCAGGCAATAACTAAGACCGCCTGAAATAAAAGGATTTTTTATCCAGCTTCTTTGAATGCGACTGCAAGAGACGCTCACAATCTATATGGATGTTATGGTGTGCACAAGCAACAATTTTTTTTTTTAGAATATTGCTTGATTACCTTACATGCTAAATCTCAAGTTGTACTACACAAATACATCATGGATGGAAATTCTGTGCTCTAGCACCTACAAGCCGACTTTCACCGATACTGAAGGCGGTAAAGATGGTCTTCTCCGCAGCAGATACCCCTCTTTGACCCCTATTGCCCCTCTACACTAACCACTCTCATGCGTTCTGCGGTCTCCAAGACAAACCAGTTCATCGATAGCCCCTCGCGCCAAATACACTTTGCAGTATTTCGCTATAAACACGCATGCAATGGAAGCCTCGCCTAAGGAGATAATCCCTAGACGCGGGGAATGGCCCGTTGATCCCCAAGACGATATCCCTGTATCGGAAAGGCGTGTGTGGGTGGACGGGTGCTTTGACTTTAGCCATCATGGTAGGGAATCAGCCATCACCGATCATTTGTATGATATAACCTAATAATATCCCCGTAGGACACGCTGGAGCCATGCTTCAAGCGCGTAGATTAGGAGACGAACTCCTAGTTGGTGTACATTCTGACGAGGCAATCCTGGAGAACAAAGGGCCCACGGTCATGACATTAGGGGAGCGGTTAGTTGATGAATCACGATCTTGCTTTTGGCCTAGTAACTGATGCGAAATGCATTTCATCTAGAATTGCTGCAGTAGAGGCATGTCGCTGGGCGACAAAATGTGTTCCTCATGCCCCATACGTAACGGCTCTGCCCTGGGTCTCGCATTACGGCTGCAAATACGTTGTACATGGTGATGATATCACCTCGGATAGTAATGGAGACGACTGCTATCGGTTTGTCAAGGCTGCTGGTCGCTTCAAGGTGGTCAAAAGAACCCCCGGTATCTCCACAACGGACCTCGTTGGCCGCATGCTTCTTTGTACAAAGGGCCATTTTGTCAAGAGCGTTAGGGGCACACTATCTGGGACGGAGGGATCGGGGAATGAAGACGAGCGCTTGCAATACGCTTCGTACCTTCAAGAGAGGCTCAAGGACTACGCCACCGATGAGACTGGTCTGCAACCTGGTCCCCAGGTTTGGGTTTGGGAAGGCTCGAATGCGGCAAAGCTCGAGGGTACAATTGATGAACCTGGGACTTTTGATAGCATTGTTAGTGGAAAGTTGCCGAAACCGGACCAGCGAATCATCTATGTTGATGGAGGGTTTGACCTTTTCTCCTCTGGCCATATTGAATTCCTCCGCCAGGTTTTAGCAATCGAGGAATCCGAGGGCCGACAGCGTGGCTGGTACAACCAGGAGCAAAGAGAGCAAAGGTTAAAACATCACGGAGAAGATTATGGACCGGCTTACGTTGTCGCCGGTGTTCACGATGATGATGTGATAAACCACTGGAAACGATTGAATTACCCCATCATGAACATATTTGAGAGGGGTCTCTGTGTCCTTCAATGCCGTGTATGCTTTTATTATCTCCCCCCCGCATTTTCCCCCGTGTTGAAGATTTGTCGCTGGGCATTCTGACATTCTCTTAGTACGTTCACGCTGTAGTGTTCTCTGCTCCATTTTCCCCAAGTCAATCGTATTTGGAGGCAATGCCGCTGAGCGTACCCGACGTCGTTTATCACGGTCCTACCACGTTTATCCCGCTCACATATGATCCCTATGCTGCTCCAAAACGAATGGGTATATTTCGCGAAACAACCGATCATCCTTTCCAGCATGTTAATGCGGGCGAGATTGTCGAACGAATTCTTAAGAGCAGGGAGGCTTACGAGGCAAGACAGCGCGCGAAATTGCAGAAGGGAGTTGTTGAGGACCAAGTCAGGTCAAGAGAAGGGGTGCCGACTGAATGAAATAGGGTCTCAGAGAAAGCCGGCAGGATTTACTTGTGGCAATCACTGATGATTTCTTTTGTATAAAAAGATGTTCGGTTGGACAAGGATTGGCTGACTCAGCCAATCTCTAGGGAACCCACGTTGATCTAAATCAACAGGAGAGTTTATGACCTTTATAGATACTAAGATATACACATAAATTAATGTTACATGAAACATGAACTGAATTCACTCCAGAGAAGCAGAATTATCATCTATTCAGCCACCAGCACGCCCTTCTCCTCCAAGAGCTTTGAAAGTTCACCGTTCTGGTGCATTGACATCAAAATATCACACCCACCAACAAACTCCTTCTCTAGATATAGCTGTGGAATCGTGGGCCAATCCGAGTATTCCTTGATTCCTGTAGAAGAGAAAGCACAAGTTAGTCATAGTCGAAGAAAACACACTAACAGCCTCCAGTCTTACCTTGACGCAACTCCGCATCCTCTAGCACATTGAATGCAACAAACTTCTTCGGATCAACACCCTGCAAGCCTAGAATCTGGATGCTTGCCCGAGAAAATCCGCACTGCGGAGTCTCTGGGGTACCTTTCATGAAGAGAACCACAGGGGCCGATGCAACCGCTTTATCAATGGCGGCTCTCGTCCCGCTTGAAAGCAGACGGGCTTGAAGGATAGATGGGAGCTGGTTCGAGAATTGTGGCCCGAATAGAGGCCGTCGGGATGTCTAGCTCAATGAATTAGTGTTGTTTCCGAGGTTGCGGAGATAAGGGATGGTGAAAAAGAGTTGACAAGTGGTAATGGAGATACATATGACTTACACAGGAGAACAATGTCCTTAAAAACATGGTGATCATTGGCTGTTGGTGACTTTGAGCTTTGAGAATGATGGCAGATTAATTGCCTTGTACATCACTGGTCGCAAGTCACGTGTCATATGTCCCACTGCTAATCCGATAACATCATTTTAGTACCAGCCATCCCCACAACTTTTTTTATTAAATCAGTGGGGACGCAGCCAAAGGATGTTTTGTTTCCCACTACATTAACGTTGATTAACTAATCCTCGTCTGAACATCTGCGCTTCTTACAAGAATCCGTGGAAACTTTACTGAATATTTGCTATAAATATGGTGGATGTTGCGAGACCGCCCTTTTCTGCTAAGCAACACTTGGATGATGGCAAGCTCCATATCCTTCTGGCAGCCAGTGGATCCGTCGCCACGATAAAGCTCCCCAATATAGCAGAAGCCCTCGGCCACCATCGGAATGTATCAATCCGCATCATTGTAACCCAGTCAGCTGAGAAATTCCTCGTTGGCCAAAGCCTGGAGCAACCAGCACTCGAGAAGCTATGCCAACTTCCCGGCGTAGACGCTATATATCGAGATGAAGATGAATGGAGAAATCCATGGATTCGTGGCGACCCAATCTTACATATCGAGCTGAGGAAATGGGCACACTTGCTGCTTGTTGCCCCTCTTTCTGCAAACACGATGGCTAAGATGATTGCTGGTATTGCGGATAATCTCCTTCTTTCCGTTATCAGAGCATGGGACACAACCGGGATGGTTGACTTTGGTTTCAAGAATAAGAAGCCTCTCGTGTTTGTCGCGCCTGCGATGAACACCGCGATGTGGAGTCACCCGGTCACAGGAAAACAGCTCACAGTGTTACGAAATGAATGGGCCTGGAGTATTTCAAACATGAACGGTTGGGTCTACCTTCTTCACCCAATAGAGAAATCTCTAGCTTGTGGCGATACTGGGAACGGCGCTATGATGGATTGGAGGGATATAGTTGAGACTGTCGAGGATTACACAGGTTTGAAAACAACAAGCACGGGCGCCGAAAAGAGCTGAGCTGTTCAATCGATTCGGCCCTTTGGCGCAAACAGATGGTTTCGCGGCTCACTTGAGGGCAAGGGCTTGTCGTCCATACTATACACCCCGGAGACATGGGCAAGGTATTCGAAAAGCATGCCCAGGGAGATACCTCCACCGGTCAATAAACAGCCATTCTTGAACCACCACCAGCAGCTTTGGGTACTCTTCAAGTGCACTCTTCGGATCATGGTCCCTAGTGTGAGGGCGGCACTGCCGCAACTGCCAATATAGAAAATTGGGCCAGCACCGGCTGCCACTCCTGCAGCAGCAAGAAGAGCCACCTGTACAGCTGCTAAACCACAGAGAACGGACTTTGTATTATGCTCGTGACGAAGAGCAATTGACTTGATCCCGGCGGCAACGTCATCTTTGATGTCCATGTGTGCATAGATCATATCGTATAAGATAGTCCAGGAGACGCAGCTAGAATAAAGAGCGGCAGTAGCCATCAAAGCATTTGGATGAGCCACAAGATCGATCCCCAAAGCAGGGAACCCCATTATAGCGCCCCAGGAAAATGTAAGCCCTAGAACAGCTTGGGGATAATATGTGACACGCTTGGCAAGGGGGTAAGACCCTACCAGTAACAGACTAGGGATCCCATACCAAAGGCATTGATATGGAAATTGAAGCAGAATTCCCAGTCCCGCTAGAAGTTGAGCACCGGTGAAAATAAGTGCTTTGCCCGGGGATATTGCGCCCCTTGCAATCGGCCGAAACTTTGTGCGCTCAACATGCGGATCCAAATTTCTATCCCATAGGTCGTTAATTGCACATCCAGCACCTCGCATGATCAGAGCACCAGTAAAGAAGAGACCTGTAGTTCCAAGGACTTGAAGGATTGAAACTGCAGGTGTCATTGTTGCCGCAAGAAGTGTGGAGAATGCACATGGGAAGAACAGATAGTATGTTCCTGCAGGCTTGTCAAGCCGAATTAACTCGGCATATGGTATCCATGACTGAGGAAGCAAGGCAACAAGCCCTGTTTGAGGAGAAATGTATTGATCTGCAGAGCTTTGTCTCCGTTCCTTTTGTAGAATGCTTGTTGAAGGTGACAGTGATGAAGTATCCAATAATCTTGCATTGGGAACTTTGCGCTGGGATATAATGAATTGCAGCATGGTTGTGCTCAGGGGGAGGCTTGAAGATCTGGAAAGCCTAATAGCTCTGGACCGATCCAACAGAGACTTATCTGTATAACAGAATGCACGGCCATTCTGCGGAGGTGTCCTCCGAAACGAACTGCGAAAATGCAAGCACCGGAACAGCTGCAAAGAGGAAGTCACAGAACGCATCCTGTGGGAATTAAGATGAGACGGGTTTGATGTATTTTGATTTTTAAATACCCGAGTCGGAATTCTTTGTATCAAATGTTGTGCTAGTAGTCACAATCACTCCTCAAGAGGTCGCAAGTCAGAGAAGTGAAATTGGCCAAAGAGGGCATATTATTCTGTTTTCTGACGCCAGGTGAGGTTAACGAACACGGTACAGTCTAGGGCCGAATTGGATGCTGTGTATTCCAGGTGATTAATTTCATAATGAGTTCCCCGCAAGCTTGGTATTCCGACAAATGGTAATCTTCCGTATTAGGGTAGAAATTATTCTTTCCAGCAGTTGTGGCTGGCAGATTATCCTCGCGCCAACAAAACGAGGGAAGAGAAGTTAGTCACGTGATATAATTGCTCCGCAGACTCTGGTTTCGGAGGTCGCAGATCCACGTGCCCCTGTTTAGGAATAGTCTTCAGGAACTCTTCTGGAGTCAACTATGCCCATAGGAAAAGCATGAGTGGGAAAGCAATCTTTCTACCGTGGCTATAGCTGCTTGAATACAAGCTGCCCGAGCCTTATCCTTTGTGTTCTCTGCAGTTACTCTAACCATAACATTCCTTTTTGATGATGATTCGGCCACTGTCAGTATTTAGGTACGCCACCCATAACACCAACCCTACCATTCGATAAAACTACAATTCTGTAGGCCTCGCCTCTTGGTTTTTTCCCAACGATAATACTGGTCTGGTTTAACATAGTATTCTTTACTCACTTGATGAGGACCACAGGCCTACCGCTATACCCAGGACGATCGTCGGTTCAACTCACGTACTTTAAAAAGCGCCAGAAACATGCCAGCTCAACGGCCCCGGGCGGCCTTTGAGCCTTTATCTCCAGACTTGGATATCGTGGACCTAATAAAGTCAACACCTAACTTTGAAGAGGTGGTGCGGATTCATTGCGATGCCATCGATGAGAATGGTCTTGAGAACTTCGAAAAGCTTGTTCTTCTTCATGTCATCGTGCGTGGGCTGCCTCTTGTTGTGGAGGGCTTTGATACGAAGCTTGATAATGCCATATTCTCTGAGAAATGGCTGAACAGCCACTACTCGGCGAAGCGTAAGTATTAATTCTGTTCAACCCCTCTTCTCTGAGCTCAACTCGTGCTAAGAAGGAAACCGGATCCAGGAGAAGATGCCCGAGATCTGACAGCAAAAAAGAGCGTGCCTCTCACAATCGGACACTATCTGAATAACTTGCCTATGCTTACAGACCAGTGGAACGGATACAACTACAAAGACCCGAATCTCCAAAGGCTATACCTCAAAGACATCGATTGCCCAAAAATCTGGCATGACTGCTTGAAAAAGATCATACCTCCTTTCTTATTCTATCTGAATAACTCGGCGGAACCTGAGTCCTTCGAAGGCCCAGGAGCCAAAACCACTTCATTTTTGAAGACACGCAGAGTTTCAGGGCACCAGGTAGTCAAAGCTGGTGACTTGATGAGCTGCCTCCCGCATGACATGCGTGCCGATAACCTGATGTGCTACATTGGCCACGAGGGAACATATACGCCTGCGCACCAAGAGATGTGCGCTAGCCTTGGCCAGAATCTAATGGTGGACGCATCGGACGGCTCAATTGAAAATGGGAAGGCCACAAAACCAGGGTCTTCAATATGGTTTATGACTAGTAGTAAGGACCGGAGACTCATGTCGGAGTACTGGATGTCTGTACTGGGCCATGACATAAATATCGAAGACCACTTTGCCCAAATCAATGCCTGGAAAGCCGCTCCATTTACAACATACATTGTCGAACAGCGGCCAGGAGACTTCATCCTCGTACCTCCCTTGGCAGCGCATCAGGTATGGAACCGTGGAACGCGAACAATGAAGGTCGCATGGAACAGGACGACTGTGGAAACCCTAGAGAGGGCGCTGAACGAAGCACTGCCGCACGCCAGGATGGTCTGTCGGGATGAGCAATATAAGAACAAAGCCATAGTATTCTACTCACTCAAACAATATTCAGCTCTCCTCGATGGTGTTGATGAAATTAGTAACCGCCGTCCGAGAGTCCAGCAGCTGCATAGTGAGTTCGAACAGTTATTCGCTCTCTACAACCAAATTCTGTTCTCCGAATCGTTTTCGCCGACCAACCCCAAAGAGGAAAACGTCGAATATATCCCTTTTGATAGCAATGTTACTTGCGCCTATTGCAGAGGCAATATCCTCAATCGATTCTTGACGTGCCCATCCTGTGCTAAAACATCAACCGGCGACGACCTCCCTTATGATATCTGCATGGAATGCTATGCTATGGGCCGAAGTTGTGCGTGTATCTCGAAACTGAAATGGGCTGAGCAGTTCAAATGGGAAGAGCTCCAGGCGAAGCATGAAACCTGGAGGCAGCAGCTTCTCGGATTCAATCCTGATCTCGGGGATAAATACCGACCATTCCGGGTCGAGCGGGGAGAAATGGGCAGAAAAAGCCTAGCTCATATATGTCAAGAGGAGCTGAAACGACGACCGTGGGTTGATATCACCAAGCCCAAGCCCGTTGTTAAAGAAGTTGTGGACGAGCCTAGCGAACGTGAAGATAACACCCGCCCCGCAAAACGCAGAAAGAAATCAAAACCAAAGGCACCCCGTTGCCACATCTGCAAATATGTTGAGCCGGAATGGAAACTCGCCTCTTGTTCAAATCCAAATTGCTCTTTGAGATATTGCTACGGTAGTCTTTTCAGAGCCTTTAATATGCTGCCGCAGGAAATCTTGGAGACAATTGACTGGGAATGCCCCAGATGTCGAAAGATCTGCAGCTGCGGTGCCTGCCGTAAAAACCCCAAAATGGCACCATTTGAACCCCCGTGTACATCCCTTGGTCACGACACTAGCAAGGTAGCTGATGTCCGCAGTGTGGAGAGTTTAGTGGACTTCCGGCACTCAAATCTCGGCTGGCTGAAGAAGGCCGGTAGTGACGAGATAGGTCGGCTGAGGAAGCATCAAGAGGACGCGGATGCTAAACGCAATCAGGCCCTAGAGGACAATTCAATACAGGTGGAATTTTACCCAGACATGTCGCAAAGTCTTGACTATAGCCAGTTCGAGTTAGAAAAAGTCGCCCAGGCTGCATTCTACTCTGCAGATCACACAGATATCCCGGTCGACCCGGCACTGGAAAGCTCGGTACTCGCACCTGTTGATTCTTGGGGATAATCGTGCAACCTCGAAATTGCACAAACTAGTCTTTTATGAGATGGTGACAGTTATAATATAGTTACTTCCGTAATTCCCATCTCAGAAATGGATAACTGGGCCCAAGGCATCTGTAGGGAAGCTAACTCGATTGTACTAGACCTACCCAGATACCCAGGTAAATATGCAAGAAGAAAGACAAATATTAATCCATAATATAACACTGATTAGGCTCCTTTATACTCATATCGAAGATCCTCCAGCGGTTTAAGGTCAACAGATACCATAATTTGGCGCACAATCAAGATAGTTGTAAGTAAAGCTGTGACACATAAGTCTTTATTCTTTTCCAATAAATGCAGCGCAAAAACCGAACCTGGGCAAAGGGGCCAGTGGAAGCTCAAGACTTACTGACGGGGATAAGATACGCAACAGGTTGGATCCCAGCAGACGTTCCCCAGGAAAAAGGATAAACCAATGCTAGAAGAGCACATATCCCAGAATTCCCTGGAATTATGTGTCTCCGCACACGCGCTGTGAGATCGGGAGTCCGTATAGGCCTCTTACCCTTCGGGTCTGGGCGTTGCGGCGGGACATACTTTATCGTATAGGCGGTAGCTAATAGCGATACAATACTGAGGAGGGACAAGAACCGTACGGATAGGACCGCCGGCGATAGCAATGACGGGACAAATACTACCGTCAATAAGAGCGGGATTGCAGCGAAAATGAGCTGGATACTATTCTCAGTGCCTGTCCTTGAGTATAGGAGCGCGAGCAGAGCAGGGAAGAAGAATTGTTACGCTATACTGCGAATCTCGTTTCTCATTTTGCGTCTTTAGATGTATTATTACGCGTTCTTGCTCTAGAAACAATGTCAGAAGGAAAGTGATGCTTTGAGACAGAACTTCAGCGGACCTTCGTCGTCTAATTCCTCCCGGGCATCATCATCGCCTGAGTCATCCGGATAGCGAAAAGCTTTGCGAAATCTTGCGGAGGCCATCCAGCTAGGTAATTTGTATCCTGAATAAGTTGTTTAGCAAAAGGGGTTGCTAGAGGAGCTTAGAATAGAAGAATAGCTTGGCGGGGAGATTGATTCTTGGTATACCTAAAGATCCAAGTTTGCCTGGTTTGATTTTCCACTGCCGCTTTGCCAGGTCCAACTTTTGACTCTCACATCCTCACAATCATTCTCCCCGATTACGGTACATCCCACGAGACCTTTGGGATTGATTCAAAAGGCCGATTTTTGACTGGCCTCCACAATCAAGAATGGTCTTCCAAATTGCCCGAAGACGCATTGGCGTACCGCGACTCCCCAGCACTACTACCCAATTCTCTCCCCGTCGCACCCTCATCCCCGCCCCAGCTGCCAACTCCGGCCCTATAACTGAACGTCGAGCAGACCGTGAGCTCCCCTCCATAAATCCCGAGGGCCGACGATGGATCCGAACCTTGCCAATTTTCGCGGTCGTCGTGGGTGCTGCCATGCTCGGCATCTTCAACTACCAAAAGTCTTCTTCGAGTGTCGTGAGCAGCACATTATATGCTCTCCGCACATCGCCTCGTGCGCGCGAAATCCTGGGCGACCAGATCTACTTTGCACAGAAAATTCCATGGATTAGTGGGGAGATGAACCAGTTGCATGGGCGGATTAATATTTCGTTTTGGGTGAAGGGGACGAAGTCGCAGGGGAAGATGAGATTTAAGAGCATTAGGCCGGATCGGATGAGTTTTGTAAGTTTTCTCCTTGGCCGCCTCTTTCTACGAGCCAAAGAAGATGCAAGGCTAACAGATTCGGTGTTTAGTTCCGCACTGAGGAATGGAGTTTGGAAACAGAAGATGGAGAAGTGATTCAGCTCCTCGCGAACAACTACGATCCGTTCCGTCAAGAATGAACAAATGTTGGAAGCTAGACATGATGGGAGAATAATTGGTCGGGCAGTACTGTGTCCTGACGATATATTTCCGGTATATTTCGTGGTATATCTGGATATCCCTTGTGCATTGGGTTGAGGCGTTCGGGTTATGCATTTATTCGTTACAGCGAATCCTCGAGAAGAACCGCAAGGGGGGTTGGAGAAGGATGTGAAAAATGAGGATATCATTTATGTATCATATACAGACGCCGCTCTAGAAACAGAATATTGTAATAGTACATTTTCAAGAAAAGAACCGTGTCAAAATTATGCCGATGCTTCGACCAATTCCCCAATTGTCGGCCACGGCTTCTTGATAGCATCTTGTATCCTGACAACGCATCCTCTAGGACCACTTACAGAGCCTATAGGGTTAAGAATTAGCCTCATCTGCCGAGTCAGTTAAAGGGAAGTAGTCACATACCATTAACTAGAACCAGCCCGTTCTCTGCATCAACCTTGAGAATCTTCAGATTCTGCACTGTGTTCTGTTCATTCCCCATATTTCCCGCCATCTTCTTCCCAGGATAAACCCTTGAACCGCCACCCTGACTCGGACCCGCAGAACCAAGCGAACGATGCGTCAAACTAACACCGTGACTGCGATCCTGACCTCCAAAACCATGTCTCTTCATCACACCCGCAAAACCTTTACCCTTCGAATTCGACCTTGCATCCACATACTGGCCCTCCTGGAACCAATTCGCCTCCACAAGCTGTCCGACAGGCAGTAGACCACCCTCGTCCTTCACCCGGAACTCATACACATATCGCTTCGGCGACACCCCTTGACCCGAAAAATGACCAAGTAACGACTTGGTCACATTTGTAGGATGTTTCCATCCGGCACCCATTTGCACAGCGTAATACCCGTGTACATCCTGCGTCTTGTGCGCAACAACCTGGACACGGTCGAGCTGGAGAACTGTACAGGGGATGCGCTTCCCTGTTTCCGGGTCGAAGATGGCGGTCATTCCCTTTTTTATCGCGATAGCCCCGGTACGAAGCGGGAGCGTATTCGCTTTCCGCTCCAGGGCTGCGGCAGGGGTTGACTTGAGGACGGGAAGGTCAGGGCCGTCATTGAATCGTGAGTGTTTGGGAGGGTTTAAGGAGCGGATGCCGAATGTGCGGATGGGAAGAGCATTTTGAGCGGCCAATTGCGGAGTAAAAACCCCAAGGGAAAAAGGAAGCTGTGTTAACCTCCTTGGAAGACGTGGAGGCATGGTAAGTGTTGTTGTGTGGTGTTGATGTCTCTTCGAATATGTTGGTTGATCTGGGAGAAATTTCGAAGGCCAAGGCGGTGGTGTATTTGTGCCCTATAACTCAGGCAGAAACCGCCGCAGCTGTCGAAACCTTCAGGCTCCCGGATGTATGTATAACATGAAACAATAATTACTCAAGCATGATATATGCAATATAACAAATCATGCCCTTCAAATGTAGCATCTCATTGTCGTCTGTATATCAACCGGCGAGAAGGCTAACTCCGTACGCAGGAACAGAAGCCGTCCCGAAATACCGTCGGTGATCACCTGATGCACGGCCCCACCTAATGCACGAATTCTACCTCACCGACTTTCTAGATAGCAAATTTCAACTTCTTATATCTCATCCAATATGACTCCAATTAAAGCGGCGTTAGAAGCAATCGATTCCTTAGAACCAAGCGATTCAATTAACTATACTAAAATTGCGAAATAATATGGTATTAAGTGGTTAACATTATCAAGGCGCCACCACGGGGTTTCAAGCTCTGAGGACCAGCAATATAAGAAGCAGCGAGTTCTTACCAACTAATATAAGAAAGAACTTATAAGATATATTAATAAGCTTACCAAACAAAGCCTCTTTGCATCTCATAAGATGCTGCACAATTTTACAAAGGAGATAACTAGAATAAAGCCTGGATAATACTGGCCTGGCTGCTTTCTAAAGCGATACCAAGATAACCTTATTTTAATCTATATAATAGAATACTGCGTGAAAACAAGCTAATTCCGCATATAAATATACTTTATATTTTAAATTACTGAGCTGGAAACTTGTAAGGTGTTCTTGTATAAATTAATAGACCTAAGTTATATTATAAAACAGGACTTTTTCCGCCTCTTCTGGCCGGCCTGGGAGCAGGCCTTGTCATTAAAAAATATCCTTTTTTTCATAGAGAACTGTTGGGATATCACTGCTAGATCCTGAGATTATTCTAGTCCGATTTAACAAGGAAAAGGACTCCCGGATGTCCTCTAATAATTCCTCGCGGTCAGTTCTACAAGCAGAAGACTGGAGAAAGATTAAGAGGCTCCTAAATCATGTGGTTACTAATATCTATAACAAAAATACCAAGAAGTTAAGTTCTACAATGCATCACCTCTCTATAGAGAATATTATTCTTAAACTATATTATTAAGGCCTAGAATCAGCTCTCCAGAATAAGAAGAAGAAGCATTAGCGCAGGAAACTACTGCAATTTAAGCTCGCGGCGCCTAAGCATGGTAGTGCAGTATTTTACTCTCTAGGCTCATGATCTTTAGAAGGAGAAGGATGAGGCTATATAGATTGCTAAGGCATCAAAAAAAGAAGAAAAGGTCCGTCAGCAGCTTACTAAAGAAAAGAAACAACACTTGCTTGAAGAGTGCAAGAGAAATCAAGCATCTCAACAAGAATTACGGTTGCTGGAGGCAGAGCGGAAGAAATAATAGAAGGAGGCGCGCCTGGTAAAGGAGGCTGATTATCAGCTTCAAAAGGACTTCCAGCAGGTAAAAAATACCCTAAAGAAGGTATCTACAGCTTCATGCCAGCAAAAATCTATAGAAACCAGGCCAATAACCCCTATTAATGTTGCAGAGGCCCCTCCAACGATAAATCATTAAGGCCGCGAGATCCGGCTACCACACTGCTTCCGGAGCGACTAAAAATTGTATATAGACTCTATCTAATGATTACTTTAAACCACCAAAAAATTAAGAGATAATATTAAACGTAAGTGGTTGTATTGCTTCATGTTGGTCCTGATGGTTGGTGGTGATTTCGTGTATCAGGTGATCACCTCCGATCTCCAAACCTTATAATTTTCTCTCTGCGTCTACTTTCGCATCTCTACTTCCTTTGCCCATACGATATATTCGACATCCATTTATATTTATTTAACTATATGAGAACATAATACAGCTATCAATTCTCTTCTCTCATCCACACCCGCGAACTCGTCCCCTGGGAGCAACCCCCCCCCCCCCCCCCCCCCAAAAAAACAATAATATATAGGCAAAAAAGGGAACAAAAACCAATCTGAACACCTACCCTACATACAACATGTCTCTCCAAACCCCACTCAGATGCTGGGCTCTCCGATCTCTTAATCTCAACATCGCCACCGTCCCGGCCCCATCCACAACAACGCGCTTACCAACCCGCCGCGAATTCTCCTTCGCGCTGCATGCGCAAAGACAGCTCGTCCAAACCCAAGGACAAACACCACTAAGAACATTCCAGCAATCCCAATTGCAGAGTACACTCCGCGCGCGCCGCGCCTTCCACTCCACCCGGCCCCGATTCAACAAATCCTCTGGATACACATACCAATCACCAAACGCGGCGCCTTCCCTCTCACAGCGCCTCAAGACTCTCTCACGGGAATACGGCTGGTCTGCGCTCTGGATATACCTTTTTCTTTCAGCGCTGGATTTCCCGTTCTGCTTTGCGGCTGTGAAGCTCCTAGGCGCGGATAAGATTGGGCATTATGAGCATGTTGTTGTTGAGAGTGTCAAGGGGGCTGTGAACAAGGTTTGTCCGGGAGCTTTTGAGGAGTCTAAGGAGGAGGAGGAGGAAAAGGAAGAAGAAGAAAAGGCGGCTGGAGCCCAGGCTGTTGTGAAGAAGAAGGGCCCGGCTGAGGGGGCTAGTATGTTTTTACTATTCTTCCCTCTCTCCGTTTGCGGGCATTGTGTTGATGTTTTGATCCACGTTGCTAACTGTCTATGTTTCTAGGTCTATGGACACAATTGGCACTCGCTTATGCCATCCACAAAAGCTTCATTTTCGTCCGAGTGCCTTTGACGGCGGCGATCACGCCAAAGGTCGTCAAGCAGCTTAGAAAATGGGGTTGGGATGTGGTAAAGGGCAAACCGAAAGCCAAATAAATCCAACATTTCCCACCAATGCGCTCCGGGTATCTCATTTCATTGCACCGACCACACGCGGCATATACTATATTATATCAGCCCTTCTTATCGCTGCATAGCGTTGCTTAACTAGATACTAGATTTCTCATTCTTGTACATTGTACATTAGCTAGATCTAATCCCTCCACTCTCGCCTTTTGTCACCGGGTATTCGCCAAAACAGGGGTTCATAAGATAGAAAATGATAGAAAGGAAAGAAGAAAACTTGACCCAGGTTTAGCTCATTCACCAAAAAGAAACAAGTAAACTTTCAACGGAAATAGCCAACATACTGAACGAGACAAATGCTGCTGGTGCAAATGCAATGAAACAAAACGCAGATAGCCTCCGATGACAAGGAGAGAAAAAAAGACGACAACTACTTATGCTCATGATCTTTGTTCCTCGGAATATATAGGAAAAATAGGGAAGGAAGGGAGGGGACAAAGATAAAAAAAAAAAATTATATGGGGTATGGATAGGGGTATGGGTAGTGGTATGGGTAGGTAAGTAGACATGAAAAATGCAAGACGCCGTTGTATCATCACATGTCAATCATGTCATTGAACCTCAGAATGCCGTTGGCCTTCATCAAGCCATTCACACCTTCAGGCATGCGGTAGGCCAATTCAGCCACGCCCATCGAGCCCGATGCTGCCAAGGCTTGGTTGTCCGGTTGTTCGGCGTCGTCCGAGGTATCCGCTACAAGTACAAGACCGAGTTCCTTGATAGTTGCTACCAGAGCCGGTACGACATTCTATAAAAAGAGGTCTTCTGTTAATATGTGCATCGTGGTGAATTAGATTGGAGAGGGCTCTTCGGAGTTCACAGGTACATACCAAAAGACTAGATCGGCATATTAGACCCATAAAGTTGTTACTCTGTGCTACGCGCGCCGATTCCTTGATAGACATTGATGCGCGGCCGCTACTGTCAACATCAGGATGAGTTCCAGCATCACGCGCCAAATCACGAATTTGACCAAGATCATTGCAGAGAAGAACGGGGTCTAGGGGTTCGAGTTAGTAAATGATATGATATAAACTTGGTAGTTTATGATATGTAGGTGGTGGTCTTACAGTTCGGTTGCTTCCAGTTCAGGGCAATGCAAATATTGGCATTGTAAGACGTAAACACAACGGAGCGCATGAATTCGGGGTTCTTGTCACGCGTGATGCGCGCATGGTCAAAAACGATGGTCAGAATCGCGTCGGCGAAGGTATTGACGTCCGCCATAGACGTCATGTTCAACATTTGCTCCTCGGCTGCCGATGGGTAGAGAATAGAGAGATTGACATTAACATCAACCGGAAGATTCTGGAAAACCTCACGCAGGGATAAAAATGATGCCGCAAGAATTCGATGCGTTAGAGCCAGATCGCCGGAAGCTCGTGTCTGTAGAAACTGGATAGTTTCTGGTCGGTTTACGCTTTTTTCCTCACCGACAGCTTGGAATTCAGAGAAGGTAAGATGGCAGAGAGGAATATCAATGCCGTAGTGTTTCACTGTGTATTGCGGGTGAACCACAGGTATCCTGTCTCTCGTAAGCTGCACAAAGAGCTGGATATGGTCTCCTGACAGGCTTGACCCAGTGACTAGGCCACTGTGGTCAGATTCACCAGTGCTTGTTGCCTTCCAGTAGGTCGCGAAATGTGTGATCTCTAGAGGATCCCCGTGGTATGGCTTGATGACTTGGAATCCGAACCGAAGCTGCCCAATCGATCGTAATCGAGGATCGAAAAGCGGTAAACAACAGAAGCCGGCGCTGGACTTCTCTGCTTTGAATACTGTTGGAAGGGCAACCGTCTTAGCAATCACCTTAGACCCAAACGTGGGGAAAATCTCAAAGTCGACGGTAAATGTTTGCAAGGTATCGACATGGAAGGATATCATTCGCGAGTCTTCCTGGATAGGGAGCATCACAGTTCTCGGGATTAATTCGGAAAGTTTCGAAGAGATAGTTAACCGAGCCGCAGGATAACGCCCAGCTTGGTCAAAGGAGATCGAGCTGCTAGGGTCAAATAGAATCTGTATGAAAACTTTCTTGTCCAAGAAGTTGTGCCCATAGCGCCGCAACGGGATAATCGGCGGAGGGAGAGATAGAATGGGGATACCGTCCACCGTCTCCATGTCATCTGCTTCTGCCGTGGTCTGTTCCTGCCAGGCGATGGTAGAACTTGGCTCTTGAAGCCTCAGACCGTTCAGGATATCCAATGGTCGATGTGACGGCTGTGACTCAGTATGGTGAGACCACAGCAAGAGCATGCATTCCAAATGACCTTCCCAGGCAGCATAGTACATCGCGGCTAGATCCTTCTCGTCCTTAACATCCGCATCCACACCCAGCTCCAGAAGGGTCCGCAGGCAATTGACGCAACCCTCGCTAGCCGCGTGAAAAAGAGGAGTCCACTGATAGAGCTTGTCTCTCTGGTTGAGATCCGCTCCATGCTGTTTGAGCAATAGCAGGTTTTCAGGTGATTGTGAAGCACGCGCCACCATGTGCTGAGGGTAGAGACCTTCCGCGTCAGGGAGTAACTGAGCTTGCCGTTCTAAGAGCATCTTGACTATCGGGAGTGACCCATGTTGACATGCCAGATTCAGCGGGATGTGATCAGACTCAGATACCGGGTCAATGCGGGCATTATTCCGGAGAAGCTGCTCGGCGCAGTCTAGCTGATTCTTGACAATGCTGTGTATCAGAGGTGTGAAGTTGTCGTGGTCCATGATGTCAACGGTACTAGGATCTGCTTCTAATAACTGCTGTACCATCTCCACGCGGCCGTGTATACAAGCATAGTGTAGAGGTATCCTTCCGTAGACATCCGTTCTGGAGGGTTGAACTCCCGCCTCTATACCAGCTTTGAAAACAAAATTCCGGCCAGAAATGGCGGCCTCGTGCAGGCAATTTCGCTCGTTGATGTCATCCTCGGCGAATATATCGACTAATTTACTCTCAAGAAGGACAGCGAGCACATCGTCGGAGAATTCATTGATTGCGGCCAGGAAAGTGCGTGTGGCTCGCTCACGGGAATCGGGAGATTTCTGCAGTTTGTCTGCCCACTCGTGCAAGGCCTGTAAATTCCCTGCAGTGGCGGACTGCAGAACCTGAAGGTCAAGATCTTCTTCCTCCGATCCGAAAGGTTGGAGGCCTATTATCCGCTCGGTTGGACGAGTTGAGTCGAAATGGATATTCTCGCCCTCCGCCCACGCTTCGAGCTCTATCCGGGCGGTGGTCGCCCGATCAGAAAGATCACGCAAAACATCTCTATTGAAACAAGGCTGTACTTCGACGGCACGGTGGAGGTATAGTTCTTTCATGCGAGACTATCAAGGAAGTATGGTAAGCGGATTGGGACGCGCAAGGAGAGAAAAAGTTGAATAACGATTGGTATGCAGAGCAGGGATGATCCAGACCTTTGATGTTTTATCCCACTAGATTACCCCGTTAGCAATGTCATTATACAAAAAGTGACAGGAGCCATCATTTCGACGTACCTTTTTGAGAATCTTTGACATTGCAGTCTCATTGATCTCAACAAATTGCTGCATTGCGCACAAAACGCATAAGAATCAATTCTCTCTGTTACACCAGATGCAGTAGAGCTCACCTGCAGTTTGTTCAGGTCGCCATCGAATTGTTGAAAGCCTTCAAGAAGTGCGACAAGATTGGCCGGGGCTTTAGATTTGGTCACCGTCCGTGACTGAACGACTCGTTTTTTATCGACCAGGGTCTTCAACCGTTGAGAGAACTGTTATCCAGGGTCAGATTTCGATGCACGTTGAGCAGTTCAAGACCTCAAGACGGACCTCGGCCTCCTTTTGTAGATAAAAGGTATTAACTTTCTCGATTTCACGTTCCTGGTCGGAAATTCAGTAAACCTCCGAGCTATAGTTCTCGTCTCCGACGCGCCATACCAGTCGGAAGAAGAACACCTCCTTGTTCGCACGAAGTGCAGCCTGCGCTTCGGAAGCATTTTGAGGGACGGCCACAGAGCTCTGAGCGGGGATAGTGGGGGTTGCACTCAGTTGCTTGATAAGCTGTTTCGTCCAACGTCAGTACTCGTGGTAGAGACGATCTCAAAATTGACGCCTGCTGACCTTCTTTAATGCCTTGTAATTCACGAAACTAGCGGCGTATTCCGGGAGATCAAGCTGCCTGCGCTGGATTTGTTTGCCGAACTTCCTGCATCGCAAACGGTTAGCTGTTGGCAAGTATAGAAGCGACGCCTGCAGTCATCTGTGGCCGATTGCCCCGTATTCAACAAGTTCTCAAGAACAGGGTACTTACATGTTGGCGGGCGCACTTCAAAGATTAAAAGCTCGTTGCCAATCCCTCGACGCAGGCGTGCCTGACTGGGCGGAGGCTCCAGTGTCCAAATGGAATTGCGCTCGTGGGGTCAAGTCCGGGGGAAGCGTCAATCGCGAGTTCCGTAAGGGATTCGAACAGTGGGATTCAAGTAGAAAGAAGGATAGGTTGAGAAGAGGCCGAAGAAAGAATAGTGGAAGAGATGACCCAGAGGGTAACCAAACCTACCCCTCGGCGGAGGTGTTTCGACAGAGGGGAGGCAAAAGTAGGCTCGGAACAGACGAGTGTGCTGAAGTGGGGTAGGGACAGATAGATAGAGCTGCCAGCAGGTCAAAGACAAGTAGCAGGATCCAGAAGACGTCGTTCTAGTGTTGAGACGTGTGGAGTCCAAGCTGGGATAGCAAGATGACGACTCAAGGCCACCGGCTCTCTCGGGCAGCCTACGATACTCTGTAGCACTCGCACTTAGGTCCAGAAGCGGGTATTATTTAGGGCCCGGAAGCAGGAGCTCGGAAACTCCGCGCAAGAAGTCCAGGATCCCGTCTCTGATCTCTTGTTCTATAAGAAAAGCGGGAATATAGGCATGATATATTCGCTGAGACCGGAAGCGGCGAAAAGCGATATATCGATGACCTCTTCTTGCCTAACCAAACTGGAAGGTAGAGAAGTATCTTGAAACTGTGCCTAAAGTAAGCTTGCTTTGCTTTTTTTGCGCGTCAGTGGAAGCCGAGGGAGAGTGAACGACAGGCCAGGTCACGGCGGGGGACACTTCAACAGCGCACCTAAAGGGAAAGGGCCCAGGAGATCGCTGCCAAAAGGGGCGAATGACTCAGAAGAAGAACAAATAGAAATGAGGAGCAGCGGATAATAGGCTTTGGGGAGGCCTCGAAAGCAAATGCTGAGAGGATGTTCCCATGTCAAGTCGGAAGAGAAAGGGAGAGGTGGAGAGCTCTGGGGGAGCTGGCTCCGGCCCAATCAACACCGCAAATAAGCCCACGTTGCCTGCTCCGTGGTCACGCTAAGGCTGCAGGCCCTGGACAACAACCCAACCAAAGTCGCCTCAATCGCAACGTGCAGTGCTACTCAGTCTCAAAGTCTCAAGCAAACCTGGGCCTGTGGTCTGATGAACGCTTGGCTCTCACTTGTCTTTCAGGGTTTTCTCAAGCATCAATCTTCAACAATGATCAGATCTACTAGGATGATGTCACCAATCAAACTTCCTTTGCAGATAATATGGGATCAGCTCCCGTTGTAAGATCTTCGCTAGATGCGGCGGTTAAGGTCATCTAAGACTGATACTAGCCTCATCTACCTAGATGCTTGGCCACTGATAGGCTGGGCGAGCATCGCCACTCCTGTCGAGTGTCGACTGGTCTCATTTCCTCAGAACATATAATAACAACCGACTCCCATACCTAACATGACCACTCTTGTTTTTCTACATTCTCAAGTGGAATGATATCTCATCGGCTATTGGAAAGTATGGGCCCAACTTGGATTCTCTTTATATATTCGACTTCCCTAAGGTATACAGCTATATTTATTACCGGTCCACCTGAATCAAGAACCGAGGGAACCAATGCTTCCCGGAACTAGACAATATATCCAGGTAAGAGTAGACTAAACGTTATCAATGAAGAACCAAAAAGAAGGGGAAAAAAGGAGTGATCTGATAGGAAAAGAAAAAAGGAACTCAATGTGCTCCTCGCATCGCGCTCAACCGAAAGAGCAGTCTTAAGGGTACACAAGAAAGGTGATAGCAAGGCAGGTTTTTTTTACCAAGGCAGTAAAGAGAGCAAGTAGAAGAAAGATGAAAAAGAAAGATCGCAATATAAATTGGTATCACATTCAAAAAAGAGAAGAAAAAAAAGGCGGAGACGAAAGTCACACGAGTCGGGCAGGAATTGAGGATATTCACAATTAGCCCACTCGCAACCTAGACGGTAGCAAGGTAGGGTTCGAAGCTGCGCCGCGCCAGAGCCCGACCTCCAGCTCTATCCAGTCCAATTGCCGACCCGCGCGAACAAGAGTTAGTATTTAGATCCTTCAGTAAATATATATATGAAATCGAAATCAGCCCTTTACATATTTCTCAGAAATTTTGCGCGATTCCGGCGTTTCCTTGTCGTGGAAACACGGACGGATTCTGGATCTGCGTGTTACGTCGGGCTTGGACATCCCGTATCACTGGCTGGCCTCCGTACGGATCGTTATACCCTCCATATTGTTGCTGCGCATCGGTGTAATCGTAATATGGACCACCTGGGTGGTTGGCAGACATGTGGCTTTCCTCCGAGATGTCGGAATGGTTACCCGTAGAATATGCAGACGACGCATTGGACGGACCGCGGTTGATATCGGCATTGCGCTGGTTAGAGGTGGCAGCAGCGCCGACGGGAGCAGCACCCAAAATTCCATACGGTTCGGTTTCCCCAAGAGCACCATGTCCTTCAGAGTACTGGATAGTGCCATCGCTGGGAGTAGCAGCATGCTGGTAACCTGGCTGGCTTCCAGCCTCAGACATTGCCAGGCCAACCCCAACACTGCTCGACAGATTCGTTGAAGCTTTGCGACCGGCTGAAGTTGTTCCCCATCCACGATATCCTGAATTATCATCCGTAGCGCCACCCATCACGGCGGGTAGTGTAGGGTCGCCGTTCGGGTTAAACCCGTACTCCTCAACTTCTTTTCTGCGTTCCTCTTCCGCCACCTTCTTCGCTTTGTGTCTCCTCCAAAGCCACAAACCTAGAAGAACAAGAATAGCGACAGAAGCAACTGGGACCACTACCGCAACAGCTATTGTGCCTGCCGATGTTCCAGAGCCGCCTCCACCGGCTGTTTCCGTTGGTGAAGCAGTTGGCGATTCTATGGTTGAAGAAGCGCCTCCATCTACTGTTGTGGTAGTTGCAGTAGAGGAATCGGTTATAGTAACGGTGGCTGTGGTTGTTCCAGGGGTGTGTTCATCGATGGTAGTAGTAGACTCATCAGTGCTAAATGAACTTGGTTCAGTAGTGGTAGTAGCTGTAGTGGTAGTTGTCTGGGTGGTGGTACTAGTAGGTGTGGCTGTGGTCTCGGTGGTTGTGGTGCTGCTGGTCGGTTCAGTTGTTGTGGTAGGTTCGGTGGTACTTGATGGGGTTGTAGTAGTTTGTTGAGTTGAGGTTGTTGTTTCCGAGGTAGAAGTCGGCTCAGTCTCAGTGGTTGTCGACGATGGAGTGCTTTGAGTGGGTTCTGTATCGGAGCTGGTGGTCGGAGCCGACGGCTCCGTTTCAGTTATGGTGTTAGGTGGCACTGGGTTTTGGGAGCTCATGATAGACAAATTCAAGGGCACTTCGCGTCGCCCAGGCAAGTGCTTCCTTTGTTAAATTCTCCGTGCGATTGTATTGGACTCCCGAGAATCTCACGCCACTAGCAAGAGTATGCCCTTCAGAAAGTCGGCCTCAAAAACAGTCCTATGTCGTGGATCGATTAGAGTCGTAACTCGGTGTTTATCCGGATATTAGCCGAGTGCAGATATCCAAGCAAAATTTCCTGGTCCTAAGCAGCGGAGAAAGGCTTCCATCAATCTTCAAGGAAATTTATCGAAAGGAAATGCGTTAAACTGGCGAAAATAAATCGACAATGTAATTAAATGACTCTTACGGGCGCAATAGAGGTCGACGGCTGTTTTTGTGGGCGGAACGAAACACAGCGCTGGTCCAGGGGGCTGACGGACGGGTCGTCAGGGGCGAAGTTGACAGGGAATCTCGATCCCGGCACACCTATTAATGGGAGTCGAACCTCATGCAAACGGTGCGAATATTCTCATATTAAAATAAGAGGGTTATTCAAACAACTGTTGGAGGGTGAGAATCGAAGGGAACGGATCCGAAGAAGAGGGCAGGAAAAGAGAAAGGGAGACAGAGGACGGGTGAGCGGGTGAGATGAGAATGAGAATGAGATTGAGATTGAGATTGAGTGGGCGTGGAAGTGGAAGTGGAAGTGGAGAGACTCCAAGAAAAGAAAAGAACAGCGCCCCAAGCCTGTAATATATTAACCAGTGGGCCCAGGCACTTCAGTCAATCATAATATTATTCTTAGCAACAGCTTGTATTACGGAGTACCGAAGTTCCCAGGAGCCGCAGACTTTTAATCAACAGACAGAATCAAAAGAGATAAATTAATATTATAATTCTACAAAGCTGGCCGCATTATTATTATTGAAGTCTGGCAACCTTGGAAGTTCGCCTGGAATTCTCCGTCGAGATTCGCGCTCGGGGACTTGGCGTGCTGCGATCGGGAGCTCTGGCGTTTTCAGCAGCAACACGACAGAGGATCGTAGCAATCATTAGGCATCCAACAGCCACAGTGCTGATATGGATATTCTTAATGCAACGTGTCTGTCCTACTAACTGTACTCCTCCGTCACAGAAAGCAGCGACAGAACCGATGATGGATTCAGCGATTGCGCTGGTTGCAGAGCTGACCCTCGAAATGACGGAATATCATGGATCCAATAATATTCCAGGGCGACGACAAGGTCTTGCCGGATTTGGGTTCGGCCCCCTTTTCTCAGCTCAGGCATCACGCTCCATCTCAACATTCGTTGGTGTTGGTGTTGGATCCATGATCATTGATAAGAAATCGTCTGGTCAACATACTTGAAAATACCGTTTACGAAAAAAAACCCTTGAAGCAGACTCGGAATTCACCTGGGCAAGGTTCACCTGTAGGAAGGTAGTTATCATGCCCAGCCATGCTCTTGAATCACACCTTGAGCTTGGGAGATCCAAGACCCAGCAACCTGTACCGAAGAATATGACTACTTTTCATAGGCGAACCGGGTTTCCGTGGTCCGAGTCTGTCCACGGCCCAGTTCCCGCCAGCCTCTTTCCCATGGTCAAGCACATGAGCTCAATTTCACGAACCAGCGATCTAACAGACCAGGAATGTGGCAGTGCTTGCTTCAGCCTGGTACATAGATGATACTATATGCGAGCACACAAAGACATTCCGAGGCCCATTGTCAATCGGACAAGTACCTTGATCACCATATATGGCATTTAGAAGCTACTATTGCAGAAAGAAAAGAAGTTCAATACTGACATCCTCACGTCGACAAGGGCCGAAGAAAATCCCAAGGAATAGTAAGAGGAATAGATCTCTCCAAGCAAAAGCCCAAATGGCTGGAACCGTCATCCAAGCCGAACCACCTCTGCCTTCGCACCAAAAGAAAATAGCAATGATGTGCCGTTTATATCCGACTCCTAACAGAAGAGATACAAGAACAAAGTGAAATATCAAAGTAAACAACCGGCCTCTTGTATGCTATGTACGCAATGGGCGTGAATAAGTTACTAACAACCCAGATTTCACAAGAGCAACAACAAATCAAACTCGATAGTACAGATCGTAACATGGTATGTGAACTCGAGAATACAGTGGGAAATCGTTAAGGTTTCGATATTTATTGCCGCATATCCCATGTAGGACGAAGGTTCGACATCAAGTCATCCCTGGTACCAACAGTTTCCGGGGGGAGGCGGCTAACACGGTACGCACCAGTGCGGATGTTATGCAAATGGGCTGCCGATACCCCGGTCCGCGTACTGCGGATGCTACCAGCATCGCTCGCAGTTTCCTGGGTCTTGAAACGAGGTGGGGGGGCGAAATCCAAATTGTCAAAAGCGCCTGACTTTCGCAGGTGGTGTCTAACAGAGGGGTTAGTCTCGAGCGTGGTTGAGCAACTATTGGAAAGAGAGAGAAAAACTTACGGGCTAGGCATAGGTGCCAGATCGTCGAATACCGAAGCAAGAGGAGTGTGAGCTCGGACCATTGGGCTGTAGGGCCGTGTTCCACCAAGAGGTGTTTCTGGGCGGCCGTCCTTTTGATCCTTGAAACTCGAACCGGGAGCGAAATCAATAGCCATCATAATTGCATCGTCCTTCAACAAGTGAGGGGAGGGAAGAATGGTAAGGGGTGATGGCGGAGGTGCTGGCCTGCGCGGTCCTCGAGCACCAGGGAAACGGGCCGAGGCTGAAGAGAACGCACGCGGGCCGGGTGGGTGGAATCCTTCACTATATCCACCGATCGAGCCCGTCGCCATATGGCGTGGTGCACCTTGGAATCGGGGAGGTGCGCGTGGGGGAGGGGTCATGGCGCGACGAGTCACTGGTTCAGCGTATGGCGCTGGTACTGCGTCGTAGTACTCGTCTGTTACTGGGTCGTAGACATATTCGTGTTCATCCGGATAGTAATCAGCGCCATAGTCCTCGTAGGAAGTCTCTCTTTGTGCTGCCTTGCTTTCATCGAAGTACTCCTTGTAAAATGATCGAATACGATTGGCACGTTGCTCAGGGTTATCAGCGGGGTCCTCTGGTGGCAAGGGGCGTAGCCCCATGGTCAGACGGCGGGTGTCACGGCGAGGATCAAGCCCTAAGTTAGATGGCTGTGGCGACTCCTCTGGCAACGGAGGCACAGGCGCCTGGTTGTGGCTTTCATGAGCAGAGCCAAGTTCTTCCTTCTGGACGATCACAGCCGGAACGATTGGGTTGGACGCCCTTTCATCTTCATAATTGCTAGCGCCATCGCTCGAGGGGAAGGAAATTCTAGGCATTGGAATTGCCGAGTCGTGCAGAGGAGGGTTGGATTTAGCATGATTGGAAAGTGGCCCCCCTAGCGGAAAGTCGAACTGGTGTTCGGGAGGAGAACTTAACAGTGCTTCCTTGCCACTCTCCATCGACTCGTTGATTGGCGTCAAGCCTGGTATATGGACGGGACTAGGACTCCTCGGCAAGTTCAATTCAAAACCTGTGTCATGCACTTGGGGTTGTTTAACCGAGCCCCGTGCACTGGGCTCACTGGGCATATTGTAGAGAGGTGGGGACGATCGCGAGATCCTTTGAGCATTTCCCAATAGCCCTTGATTCATGTCATCACCATGTGCTCCTCTCCGTGTTGAACCTGCAACGCTTGCTGTATCCTCATAGCCCCTTCGCTGCGATCTGATGGACTGAGCATCAGGTGGAAAATATTGATTTGCATGTCGGTATTTGTCATCATCTACCATAGCTGAGCGGGGTAGTGAATTCATCGACTCCCTTGAGCCGCGCATACTAGGCGGCATCATATAAGGGCTAGGTCCTATGTCAAGAGAAACTCCCTTCATGTGACTGGTTCGTGCATTGTCCTTCTCTTGCATTCCATATTTACCGCCGCTCGACGGCAAATCCAATCCGAAGTCAAGAGATCTGTGCTTATCATTGGCGTCTTCATTCCTAAGTTTCTTTAGATTCCGTCGATGTAGGAAGAACAAAACTATGATAGCACAGACAATCGGGATGCTATATATCGGTTAGACACGAGGATGTTGATGTCAAGGAGTTAGGACTCAGGAAGGACATACACTGCCCCGAGCACTACAGGTAACGTAGTATTACTCGCCGTACTCGTGTTCTTCTCGCATCGAGCCGAGTTATCTCCAGCTGCACACGTTTCGATCTGCTCTGAATCTGTCGTAGGCATTGGCTCTCTTTTCACAAGAGCCGGGGCTTCGGGTACAGGTAGGTATAGCGGTAGGTTGTCTAGCATGACGTCTGGTTCAACAGGGGCAGAATGGACTCCCAAGTACTGGCCATGGCGACGCTGATGATGCCGGTGCATGGTCGCCTAGCTTCTGGTGGCACGGGTACCAAAATTAAGTATCAAAGGTGAACAAATGACAGCGGGTCGTGCGAGTCAAGGATCCCCGAACCATCAGTTCAAGCGACCGTAGGACTAAACGTGAGCGAGGTTCCAAGCGCCATGCAAGTTCCCTGAAATCAACGCAACAACGGACAGGCCAAGTAGCTAATAACGAGAAAGAGGTCAAAGCCGAGGTAGTTTAGACGCTTGGGTAAGGAGTGAACGGAACAACTAGTTCCAAAATAACAAGTGGCGGCCAGCGGCCAGGTGCAATGCAAAAAGAGTGGCTAGATATCAAGATGCTGATATCCGGGGGTTCGGGGAAAGAGCGACGGGGAAGGGAAGGTGAGGTGGAAGAAGAGGAAGAAGGAGAGGTCGGATGGTCGGGTGAGAGTGAGAGAGGAGAGAAAGGGAAGCCTGAGCGGGCGACCAGGGCAGCGCCCCATTAGGGGACTAGCCGGGGAGACAGTGATACTAGTACGTAGGTACGACTCGGTAAGAACAAGGTTACAGCCACAGGTAGCGGTCGAGATGAGTTGACCTGTTTGTGGGAAGGGATTCATGGGCCGTGAATTGTTGATGAGCAGCGCCTGTTGGGGCCGCAGATTGTGCCGTTGCTCCTGTAAGGACTTGAACACGCTTTTCATCATGGTTTTTGGTTTATGTTTTTATTGGGCTTCCATCCAGAGTGAGCCACTCCTGCTGTTGCCTCTCCATCTATTCAGGGCTCTGAGTTTCTCGTGTCTCTGTAGCACTGTGCCATGTGCCCTGTGGAAAGGGTGAACCCTTTGGTGGGCTTCTAAATTGGGATGACCCCTGAGCTGTTGACATGACTGTAGGGAGCGTCATAGCACTGGGTCCACTTCCCCTCTTTTGTATCTCCAATAGCTCAAGGTTTCCTTGAGATAAGAGACATCATTAAGCATCCAGGCCTGAATAATAATCGTTAACTATTCTGCAATAAGAGCTTGTTCTTTTTCTCTGCCTCCAAGCCGGTCTTCCAAGTTTTGTCCCTTGATGCACGAAGAAGCAAGGAACTGGATCCCAGTCCCGTCCGCCCCTGAAAACTGAGCCCCAGAAAGGGTCTAGCGCCAGGTACCCCTTAATTTGACCAATTATGTTAGAGTCCGCCCATCAAGCCCCTTCCATTCCTTCGAGATCTTGACTGATCCTGTCATTATCAGTATTATGACCATTTATTCTCCAGAGTCCAGAAGTACGAAGTAATTCGTTTGTTACTCCGTATTAAGTCGTTAGTTACTCGACTCGTGTGACAAATACGTACCTTTTTTTTTTTTTTTTTTTTTTTCAACTATCTATAGTCACAAGGTAAGCCAGTAGAAACGGTTCATCCAAAATCCAATTCCAGTTCAATTGTTGTCTTGACTCCCAATCAAACCTGAGACACTGGCGCGCCACACTGCTTGTTTGTCAATACTCGCACGCTCTTGGCAACAACAAGCATACAGACTTGGAAACTTTTTGAATTTTCCAAATTCATGAAATTTTAATCGAAAGGAAATTTCAGTTGAAATTACGACCGCCTTCTTTATTAGGCAATACACTGGCAGAATCTGGCTTTTAATTGGTTGACATAGGAGCGGTCGGAAAATACTCTACTCTTAGTGGTTGATTCTGCCAGCACATAAATAACTTAGCAACCAAGCACTGCCAAGAAATTTAAGATCGAAATTTTTTTTTTTTAAAAAAAGGCGCAATGTTATGAATTTTGCATTTAAGCTAGAATTTCATACTTTTCACTATCCCTAATACAGACTCTTTCCCAGCAATCGAGGAAAGGCTTGAAGCAGCAACTAGTTAATGGATCACCAATTATTTCTAGCAATTGTTTCTTCAACGTCAAAACTCCAGTTTAGACTGTCTGGGGTCGACAAACTCCTCATCCATCCCAGACGGGGCTTTCCCGAGTTCTCGTCAGAGATGGTCTCTTCTTAAAGCTAGGGAGCAGCAGGAAGAGAGCAACCATCTGTGAGTATACCATGACAAACACCTGACGGATCAATATGACGTCAAGTGGCTGGACCTCCGCTCTAACTGACATAGAAATGGGCAAACAAGTAATGGATGATTCTGGGGTTTTATTTTGTGAAACTTGACGCAGCAGATAATAGCCAGCTTGGTTGTGATTTCCCGTTAAGGTCTTTCGTCCTGGGATCTTTTCTGAAGACATACAGTATTCCGTACTTCGTAGATGCATTCAGTTGCATCTGACACCTGCATGGAATGGACTTAGCCCAAAGCGGATGTTATAGATTCAACACTCCTCTAAGCCGAGGCCATCGAACAAGGGAACAGTCAACAAACAAGCAGATCGAATGGAGGCACGCCTTGGGTTGTAACTTGTGATCGACACCTGGGTAAAAAGTGAGCATCTCCACCTGCGGCCCCAACCACGCCGATAACTGCCGGTATACTAGCTGAAGTAGAACCTAGGCTTCGTCTCCCAATTATGAATTGATGTCCAAGTAGACGCTAAGTGGTGACTTATCTGAGAATTCGAGCGATAGTAGAGCGCTAGAAGCTAGCCGAAGGCAACGAATGCGCAAGACTAAAGCGAAAAGGTTCTCCAAGCCGGCAACATATCCGAACTACTTAATATAATCATCGTTCAAAATCTCTGCCAGAACCACGGAAAATCTATTTCTCTTCGACATCTACTGCTACTATTTTGTTTCTCGCTTACTCCTCTACCCTTCTCTGCCTGGGCGGCGAGAAATAGAAATATATAACGAACCAGGCAGTTGATCCTCTCGCGATCTATAGCGCAGCCTATCATGCATCCCATATCGGAGGACATCGAGAAAGAAGATCACCATCCTCCGCACCACAGAAGTGGCCACGGCTCAGACAATGGCAGCCAAATCAATCGCGCCAAATCCTACTCATCCCTAGACACATCCTCGAGCAATGACGTCTCAGACTCCTATGGCGATGTCAACCGCATGTCTCGAACCCAGACCGCGCAGACTCAACCTGGTCATGGTCTAGAACGTCATCCTACAGCACTAAGTCGGATTGCAACACAGTGGAGTCAGCACAGTGGAACAGTCGGCGCAGTTAGGACGCGGTCTTCAAAGAGGCCTCTTCCTGAGTTTGGAGCAGGCAAACCACATCCCCCCCACTCCCAGAAAAGGAAGAGTATGTGGTGGAGTTCGTAGGGCTAGACGACCCTCTACATCCGCTGAACTGGCCAACTAGATAGAAGTAAAAGAACAATTGACTTAGGACTACGCCATCCTTAGGAGGCCTGCCTTGTTTGAGCATGATACTGACTTGCCGTCCCCTAGGATTCTTGTTTCAGCCCTTCTCGCCTTCACCACCTTCAACTCCATGTTCACAAGCAGTATATTTTCTGCCGCCAACACTGTAGTATCCTCGAAGTTTAACGTCTCAACTGAAGTTGGCACCCTGGGCATGTCGTTATATGATCTTGGATTTGTATTCGGTCTCACCCTCTTCTCCCCTCTGTCAGAGCTATTCGGCCGGCGATTACCTATCCTTATTGGGGTTTTTGGATTTACAGTCTTTCAGTTCGGAGTTGCCACGGCCGAGAATCTTCAAACCGTCATAATCTGTCGCTTCTTTGGAGGATTTTTCGGGGCGTGTCCCATTGCTGTTGTGGCGGCTGTGTTTTCTGATATCTATGACAATCGTCACTGCGGCCTCGAATCACGATATTCACCATGATGGTCTTTACGGGCCCGCTTTTTGCCTCGTTAATTGGGGGTTTTATTGTAGAGAGTCATCTGGGCTGGCGATGGACGGAATTTCTTACAGGAATCATGGGAGCCGCCGCGTTTGTATTGGACCTATTTTTCGTGGAAGAGACATACCCCCCAGTCGTCCTCATCAAGAAGGCCGAGGAGTTACGGCGGAGAACTAGGAACTTGGGGCATTTACGCGAAACAAGAAGAGGTCGAGATTGATTTGCGCGAGTTGATTGGGAAGAATTTTAGCTGACCCGTGCGAATCCTATTCAGCGAACCAGTCTTGCTCTTACTGAGCATCTACATGGCCTTTCTCTATGGATTGCTATATCTTTTCATGACAGCGTACCCTATCGTTTTCTAGCAAATCTACGGGCCCAATAAGGGCGTTGGCGGGCTTCCTTATTTTGGTCTTATCGTTAGCGAGAGCTTTGGAGGGTTCTTCATCATCGCGATGCAACCCTGGTATAACAAGAAACTGCGCTTAAACGACGACATTCCCATCCTCGAGTGGAGGTTACCACCAGCCATAATCGGTGCTGCAGCCTTTGCGGCAGGGCTCTTCTGGTTCGGTTGGACTGGATATCAAGCTAGCACCCACTTGATCGTTCCTACGGTATCAGGTCTTCTCACCGGGTTTGGCCTACTGTGCATCTTCCTCCAATGCCTCAACTATATAATCGACACTTATCTTGTCTTGTGAGTTTGTCCCATTGGATTCCATCTTAACATAGTAATACGCTGGCTAACAGAATCTTTTCTTATTTTTCTAGCGCTGCCTCTGCCTTGGCCGCAAATAGCGTCCTCCGTTCGCTTGCTGGAGCAGGATTTTCCCTTTTCGCACCTTACATGGTAAGCCAGCCTCTTTCCCATCAAACATGCCGCAATACTCACAGGTCTCTAGTTCAATGATTCAGGCGTCAATTGGGCCGGAACTCTCCTCGGCTGCGTCGCTGCCGTCCTCATGCCCACCCCTTCCTCTTTTACCTCTATGGCTCTAAAATCCGCCAAAAAAGCAAGTTCGCCGCCGGATACACTACCGTCGTCAAAGCTCATGGCGAAGAATAATCTCAGAGGAGAAAAACCTCTAACGTTATCGTGAACACTAAACACTGAACACTGAACAATGAATAATCATAATACTAATATCAATACGGCTGTTTGGTCAACTCAATTATTCTACTGATTGATTGATTGATTGATTTCATAGCGCTGGCTCTAAAAGTTATATGGGACGAGAAGAACAAAAGCTCTGATACCTTTGGTTTATACTATTATACCCTTTTGTTTGGGATGCATTTATTGATAGAGATACCCAGATGTTTCTGATTCGATACCAATTGTGAGCGATGATGCATTTCTGGAATACTAGCGTTGATTTAGATAGCTATGTTATATTTAATCTGATAAACCTCAAAAGTAAAAATGCATTCTGGGCTATATGGTTTTGTTTTTTTTTGGTTTACTTCTGTCCACAATATCGACCAATATATATAGCTTCAATGTTACTCGCCCGATGTAATCCAAGCCTAACGGTGTCTACAGAATTTATTTATAACTCTAGGCAGTGGCTCTATGGCTTTAAGTAAAGCATGTGTTGTTTATGATATTTAACTATTTTATTCTTACTTTATCATGTACCATTAAACCTTGATATCCGTCACATCCATCATACACCGGTTTTATGACAAAGTAAAAAAAAGAGAGTGATTAACACCAACATGGTAAGACATTCAAGAACCTCCCAAGGCAAACAAGATAAGCCCATGAAGGGAAGAAGGATATACACCAACATGATTGATTGTACAAAAAAGAGACCTATGTGAGTAGAAGAAAATGAACCAGAAAGGAACTCCCACATTGTCGCAGGATGAGTCAAAGCTGAATGTAGAAAAGGATTGTCGAAAAGGAAATTGATAAAGGGAAGGCGGTTTTAATTAGACATTGTTGTTCATGTCGTCCCGTATGCTCGGATGAGTCATTAAACTTTTGGAAGTTGTACAATTAGACATTGAGGAAAAGGGTATAAAGCTGGTTTCACCAAGTGAAACATGAAAAGCCAAACGTCTCAACTAATGCAGGTCTCAAATTTCGAAAGATCATCATGAGAAGGATGTTCGAATATGTGACTGAACGGTGGATGGGAGGGATGCGTGTTTTCTTCGAACCCATTTGTAACCCCTTCTGCTTTTCGAACCACTTCTTTTAGCGCACGGGTGACAACGCCAGCGCGAACGACAAGGTCGCGGAGTGATTGCGTGTCGAAGGGAAGTTTCTTCGACCGCGGAAGATGAGTGTTGATAGTGGTGGCGTCATGGGAGAGGCGTTGTTGATAGATCAGATCTAGGACAGAGTTTGCTTTGGTGGAGAGAACCGTCTGGTCTAGACAAGGAGATGAGGTCGGACGCGTGCTCGAATTTTCTGAAAGCGAAGCTCTCCAAGAATCTCCACTGACACGTTTCCAATGATCGTTCAATTGGGACGATTCACCCTCAGACTCATCGAAACTGAAGGTGAGTGAGGATGGGGACCTGGGCGGCGATTGATTGTTATCGTCATCATCAAGGGTTGCTAGATCGACAATTCCATCAGCCTCTTTCCAGAGCTCGTTCGACGGACCTCGAACAATGTCCAAAAAGCTGGCTTGATGCCGTAATCGCTTCAGCTCTTCAACCAACAAAGTTAGCTCTTGAACCTGCCCGAACTGTCCATGAAGACTCGCTTGACGCTCCATGATGGCTTGGGGTACTATAACGCTCTGGCGGCTAGTATCCTTCTTTCGATCGATGTTCTCGCTCATGGCACTTTCGTCCTTATCCTTATCCTTGTCCTCGAACTCAAAGTCACTATCCCAGTCTTCACTAACCCCCTTGCTGCCTAAGCCCCAGGTTCCAAATTTGCCCGACGGCTGCCTCGACTCATTGGATATTGTGGGCTCCCTGGCAACAGGGACGCTCTGGCTACGGTAATGAAGGGTACTGGGTGGCTTTCGTCCGGTTGCTCGACTGCCACGCATGCCCGGACCGTGTTTTCCATGAACGGTCCGTGGACGCTCATCAGGCTTCGAGCCCTCACGATCAGGCCTTGATTGCTCAGACCAGTCAAAGATGTTCATCCTTGGAGATGTATCGTGATCTTCTTCAAAGATTCCGTTCGACCCATGCTCAATAGACTCTCTTAGCGCGAGATTGGTGTCGGTCATTTCTTGAGTGATTGAAAAGCTTTGTCCACCATGCTGGTTCCTGGTATTATTCAAGGATAGAGCACCAAATTTTGCCAATGCTAGAGAAGGACGGATAGTTTTATCTCCAGGCAACGAAGCTACCATACTTCGCGAGTCATCGTCGTCGCTCAAGTCAGATGGGAACGATATTTCGCTGTCTCCTTCATGAACCTCCACAAGATTTCGTGTTACTGGGGCCAATACGGAGGCCCCGGGTGTTTCCTCCTCTACACCAAGACCGCGAGACTGGATCGGTGGAGGAAGGAGAGAGCTGGGCGAGATGATACGTTTTGATCTCGCAGGCAGTTCATTTGTGATTCCTGAAGGTAAAGGTCGGTCAAAAATAGTTTCGATTCGAGGGGACTGGAAGTAAGAACTGTCGGTGGTGATATGTGTGCGAATTGAGTCAAAAGCGGTATCACTCATGAAGTCAGTTTCATCCTCATCGCCAGAAGTAAAAACGCGAGTGTCGTCAGAGCCTATGACAGTTGATGCTGGGTCTGAAGCCGCAATTGAATGGCGTTTAGGGCGCCGGCGAATTGAGCCGTACAAGGAAGATAATGCTGATCTGTCTGTCGAGCCACGCAGTCCGTTGTCCTGATAACGATGTTGACCTACTATATCAGTAGTGTATTCTCTGCGATACGACGAGAGAATCTTCGACTCTGATTTCATAATCCCCGAAGTGAACAAATCCGGAAGTCCACTGTTTGTGGTTGGCGGCCGTCTGAAGACATTTGGATCTGTAATGTTACGCCTCCCGGGTGCTCGAGGCGAGAGCCAGATAGCTCCTTCCACATTTGTTAGATCGGGTAGAGGGGTCGATACTGCCCTCCGCTTTGGCCCCGCAAACGAGCCATTACGGAACACCCTGACGTCTAATGGAGCCGTGATTTCTTCAAGAGACTTCGGGTGTGTTTCTTCGGATTGAGATTCTGAAATCTCCGCCTCCACCTCTGATGAAAGTGTCTCCGGTTGCCGTGGTTGTGCACCATCTACCTTGAAGGGATCACGAAATTCGATGGATTGGCTTGTGTTGGGTGTGAGTGGTGCAGTTTCCGTTGAGCCCTCCTTTTTAGTGATCGAGGTTGCAAGAAGAAGGGCTGGAGCGATATCGTTCCTTGGAAGGATTCGTCGCACAGCCTGATCTCTAGGTTTTGTTGATGTTGAAAACCTACGGTTCAGTCGTTCGGACGATGGATCAGAGTTTGGGGTAATGTAAGGTTTCCAGGGGTCATTTCCTGAGGGGTGATTGCAGGAAGCGGGTTCTATGAGAGGACCAAGTGCCAAACTGGGTTCGAAACTTAGGCTGTGACTTGCCTTGTGTTTGAAAGTCTCGGATCGTTGATAACTCGTTGCGGGTCTGCGGAGCGCGCTAGGTATCAGAGGGGAAGATACGGTGTGGGCAAAGAAAAAATTCGCGTTCGAATGTTGGGACTTGGGTCGTTTGACAAGTTTGTTGGGCGCTCTGCGTTGACTAGAAGGACGGGAGAAGCCTGGACTGGCTGGCTCCAGAAGCGACGGGGAGTCTAGGCTTTGGAGCGAGAAACGCTTTTCTGGTTGGAACGATAGCCGCCGAATCCAAGATGAAGACGGTCGTCGGCCATGCGAAGAAGTCGGCGGGTTTTCTTCAGTTCGCAAGGGCGGAATGGTCAAGGTTTGGCCACGACGGCGTAGTCTTACACCTGCAAAGGATGTTTTTCTGGGTGCATTTCCACCTCCAGCGGGGTCCGTGTAAAGAGTGGCATTTTCTTTAGTTTCCGAGAAATTAGGATTAACCGGAGATTGGGACCCCGCCGTCGCAAACGTTTTCGAAAGTCTTGCGTCGAATGAAGAAGTCGTATCGGCGTCCGGTAAAGGAGCGTGTTGTGTATGTGTCGGTTCTAGAAATTGCGCTCGTTTGACGCGACCGAGCGCAAAGCCGGTGGCTGCGATGCCCACGGTGCTGACCGCACAGAGCTGAATTTGACGTTAGCCAGGTCAGAACACAAGCATAGAAGAATAAAATAGTAGTTTGCAAGCTCAGAATAGTGCGAAGCGAGCGAAAATTGGAGGCGGGGGAGGAGGGCGGAGACGGATGGGTCTCGCGACTCAACTATGAAGGGAACCAAAAAACTCACCGTTGATACATGTTCCATTCTCAGAAAAAGCTGAGAACAGTACCAGGTATCATGAGGCTTAGATTAGGGACATTGAGAAAACGTGGAGGAGTTGACATCCCATCTGCATTGTCATGCACGAGGAGGCTCAGGTGGCTGGACACATCAAGATAGGAGTATTCAGTCGATGAGGCTGGCGACGGAAGGTTTTCCGAATCGAACAACAAAACCAGTGGTAGCTAAGAGAGGGTGGTGACTAGAGCTGTACCCAAGTCGAATAATTTGAAGCTTGAGGAGTGGGCGAAATCGGTGTGTTTTAGGATGAGGGGAAAGGATCGAGCGTGGTGCACGTAGTAGGTCGGAGCCTGAAGAGGCGAAAGGAAGGAATGGAGGAAGATCGGAAAAGAATGTTAGGTCGGAGAGGAGGAATGAGAGGAGAGAGATGACAACGACACCGAGAGGGCCGGAAAGAGACTGTTGGAGGTCTTTCTGACCCTTTCGGTTGGTGAGAGAAGGAGAGGAGGAGGAAGGAAGAAACCGACTGTCGAAGTGTCAGCTGGAGATCTGAGGGAAAGGAAGCGGAAGACTAAGAGGCATCGAAGGAATAACTACTGGAATATCAAGTCAACAAAGCCGCAGGGTGGGACTTGACGGCCATGGAATTGGATGAAAGCTGAAGCCCAGTAGTCTGCTTCAAAGGAGTCTAAGGAGAGGAACCGACTAGAGGAATGAAGCACGCTAGGAGTTCCCACCCCCGGCCAGAAGACTCGATCTCGCCGTGGTGATATCAGCCTTGATTATTCTTCTGGGCAAGAATTAGGCTCACTGGAGCAAGACTGGGGTTTCTACTGTTCCAAGATCCAGGAAGCACGACCCGAGTACGGAGTAATTATTGGCAAACAATAATAGTAATGTGCCTGTGTTTGGGTCTAAGCATCCTGTAGCTGTCTAATAACTACGGCTGCATATATGGTTGATTGCTATCCTATCGATTAAGCTATGCCATCAGACGCATGGCTGGAGCTGCGATCGGTCGACTGTTGGGCCTCAGACTCGACTATTTATTTTCTGAGTAAGCAAATTGACCAGCTAGGCAAGGCAATCCCTGACAGCGCATCTCCTTGATGGGCCACTTCTTCATGGCGACGACTCGATGTAAACAAACAATCCCCTTCAACAAACAACAAAACAAGACTCAGATCATCCTTGAAGAGGGGGTTAAATTAATTAACACAGGGCTAGATGTAACTCCTCGTTTCCAAAGCGTGGGCGGCTGGATGCGCTCTAGTCTCTGGGGGATTTGATGTGCACGATGCTGTTGCAACAGTTGTGGGTGACCCAGTGGCCCAGAGGGAGGGAGTTCATGCTGAGCTGGTGCGAAGATGAAACCAGGGCGTTGCAGGGATTGTTCAGCTCCTGGCTCCAGGCTCCTGCTCACCTGTTCCTCCTTGAGTCCTTGGCCATCCCTTGCCCTCCATTGGCCCAAAGCTTCACCATCGTCGGCTCGGCGGAAAAAGTGATCGTCAAGGTTGTTGAGTATTGGCTACGGAGTAACTATACTTGACTCTCTTCTTCATGACTCTACTGAGTACTGACGCCAATGTGCAGATAGACAACGAGTGCCTTCACTGCTCCTCCTAGGTCCGACTGAACACTTAGTATTGTCCTTCAAACTCGGTCCGATCGTCGCATCATGGACATCCTTGTCCTCGTCATCGCCAGGATTATTATTATGGGGCAAGGGCGGGATACTAGTATTCCAAGGAGTTGAGCGACTCGACAAAACGATCTCCACTTCCCTCGATCTTGCTCTGATTTGGCTGGCTGAACTTGTCCACGCCTGATTTAGCCGAGAAAAGAGATCTTGCATACGAAAGATCGTATTCAGGAACGGGTTTTTATTTCCGTGGATCTATTTTGAGGTTCACCAGGGCGAGCAAGGAAGAACGGGAGGTTTCCAAGGTCCAGCACCCTCTTGAACTATTTCATTCTCCGCCTCTTCTCGAAAACCTTTTTATGTTCCTGGCGCATCCTTAGGATCCGTATCACCTCGGCAAAACTGGTGTTCTCAAGACTCGCCTGAGTCTGTGACGAGATTGAGCCATGTACGACAGACAGATATGTTTTTGGTGTGTGTCAACTGTCAATTATTGTAAAATGCCGGGACAACAGCCTCTGCGCTGTGCGGTAAATCTAGCCGGTAGAACAAGGGGGGGATCACCCCTGATCAGAAAGAATTACAAGTCCCGTTTTGTCCTAGGATACGACACGCAATCATCTCGAATGAGTAGAGACCTTTACGGAGTATAGTCATCTAGGTCCCTCTTGGTCTGCCCACAACCCCAGTATCTCACTCACGATCGTATTATGACGTATCACATCGTTGGCTTTATTCTAACCATTTCAAATGCCAATCTCAAGAAGCGAAGACACCGAAGAATCAATGGAATTGGATAGATAGACTTTAAGTCCTGGTACGATGTGTTTTGTTCTTCTTCAAGGGCAGGGCAGCATAGTCTTCCTTGACCAATCAACACTCAATTTGCTCGCTTCTTCCTGATAGGAATGCCAACACACTGCACAGCCTCACAAGGTATCAAGACCCCAGACAGACTCATAATGATCACTAATTCGCTATTGGTTAGTTAATTTGAGTTAGACCTGCAGAGCTACGGCCATCAGATCTTTCGAGTGTTTCACTTCTCTTCATGCTTTGCATAACCCTTGCTGCCCGACTTGGAGTGCTCCCAAAAACTTTCTCCTCCCTGAAGTTTTAAAGATACAGCCCTTGCCTCGAGGATACCTGACAAAGCATCAAGATGAGAATTTGAGACAAGCTTATATTGATTGTTAGCACTCTGCGCTCACCCCTTGTCACCACCCGAGCAGCGTCAAGCGACGCTGAGATTGAGCTGTTCGATCCACGCATGATGCTTGCTACCCTCAGTTTTATCGCCTTCACAACCGAACACCGAAGTCACGTCTGTGCATCAATTTGGTAGCGCCAAGCTAGAATGGCACGGCCTTTATTGACAAATGCCTAGCGCTGATCGATTAAAAAATTCAAATTCCGCAATGATATAGTAGGGTACTCCTTGCGGTCGTATGGCACTGACCCTTTGGTACCCGGGAACGTTGTATTATCTCCATTCAACCTCTGAATCTTATGTGAGCGACTGCGTAAGATGGTGTGCTCTGCTCCGACCCCCTTCGGCTTTGACCTGATGTGCATACGGAGATGCCAACTCGAATTAACGGCCGCTGAGTCGCCGACAGTGATTGAGGCTTGGTGTCACCCCAATATGGTCGTAGTCCTTTACATGGTCACGTGATATGGCGTGGATCACAAATAATAGATAATTGAAACTGTGTTGGTGAAAGAGAAGCTGGGTTCTTGGGAGATAAAGCATTGTAAGTAAAATAGCAATTTCTGATAGGTTGGATAAAACAATGACTCATGGTGAGTGGGAGACGTTTTGTGAACAATAATCACTTCGTTGCTGGCAGTCCGCAATATTCTTTGGACCACAGAATTGCTGCTCCACATCTCCGCCACTTGAAAGCCTTGCAGTTGCGACCCAAGTCGACTCGAAGAAGGCTGTCATCGTTCGGCTGAACCTATGATATCAGAGCCCTGCTGTAATTTTATTTTTGAAAGGCATACTTTATTCGGTGTAATCCCCCGCGTCAAGCGTGACTGACTATCCGATATGGAGGCGGAACTGCAATCTCAAATTCCTGGTCTCGACCGTGTGATCAGTGAATACTCAGTCGTAAGTGCAGGACTTAGCCTAATATTTCCCTAAACTCGGGCTAATGAAACCACAGGGATACCTGACTCATGCCTCAAAAGCCTATGTTGAAGATGCAAATGCCCCATCTCCGGTGGCCGAAGCCGCTGATATGGTCACCGAGCTACTTGTCTCTGCCTCAGGGGACTTCTCCACTCAAAATGAAGAGGCAATCCGCAACCTTGTCGAGAAGTTCATTTCTTCTCTCAGCGCTTCCGACGGTGTCGATGCGGAGCGCAGACAAATGCCCTTCGCTGCTAAGAAGCTCGACCAGACCATCAATGTCGGGTCCCAGCGGAACATGTCCTCGACCTTGGGCCTGGCTGGAGGAAATGTCGACCTTGAGTCTGTTGGTACGCGGAAGATGGAATCTCGTGTCGACCGCAAGAAGCTGGAGAAAGCAGAACGCAAGATCCGCGTCAAACAGGAGAAGAAGCAGATGAAAACGGTTCAGTACGAAGCATCTCGTCTGCTTAACGAACCAGACGCTGCTATGTCGTACGAAGACTTTTTCCTGGCTGTTAACCCCCTCCAGTTGGGCTCGGACTCCCAGGCGAAGAGCAAGGATATCAAACTTGATGGCATCGATATCTCGGTTGGTGGCCACCGCATTCTAACAGAAGCCGCTCTTACGCTGGCTTATGGCCGTCGGTATGGTCTTGTAGGTCAGAACGGTATCGGTAAGAGTACGTTGCTTCGTGCCTTGAGTCGCAGAGAAGTGGCGATTCCAAGCCATATTTCAATTCTCCACGTTGAACAAGAAGTACGTCTGCTTATCCTAAATTATGGGTTCTTCAGAGGTAGTGCTGATAGTTTATAGATTATGGGTGATGACACTCCTGCTATTCAAGCCGTGTTGGATGCGGACGTCTGGCGTAAGCGTCTTCTCTCGGACCAGGAGGTCAGTCCAACACTTTCAACTTCAACACAGTCTGCTAATATTGCGGTAGAAAATTACCAAACAACTTACAGCCATTGAAGCGGAGAGATCTTCAATGGCCGATACTTCTACAGATGCTGCTAAGCTTGATCACGAAAGAGAGGGTCTCGACATTACGTTGAGCGACATCCACTCAAAACTTGCAGAGATGGAGTCAGACAAGGCTGAATCTCGAGCAGCCAGTATTCTGGCCGGTCTTGGCTTCTCTCCTGAACGCCAGCAGTATGCAACGAAGACCTTCTCTGGTGGTTGGCGTATGCGTTTGGCTTTGGCACGAGCCCTGTTCTGTGAGCCCGATTTGCTTCTTCTGGACGGTAAGTCAAAGGCTATATAATCTGACGCTCTTCACACGGCAAACTTCTGACCTGACACAGAACCTTCTAACATGTTGGATGTGCCGTCTATCACTTTCCTGTCAAATTATCTGCAAGGATATCCTAGCACTGTTTTTGTGGTTTCTCACGACAGAGCGTTTTTGAACGAGGTTGCCACTGATATCGTCCATCAACATTCTGAACGGTTAGACTACTACAAGGGTGCTAACTTCGGTAAGTCTCTTATCAGCGCGCAGTGAACTTAGAACTATGGGACTAACTGAATAGACTCCTTCTACGCAACAAAGGAGGAGAGGAAGAAGCAAGCCAAGCGCGAGTACGAGAAGCAAATGGGTGAACGGGCGCATCTGCAAGGTTTGTAACTGCTATTTCTATCCTTTCATCCAGCATATACTAACTGAATTAGCATTCATTGACAAATTCCGTTACAATGCTGCCAAGTCTTCTGAGGCTCAGTCAAGAATCAAGAAACTGGAGAAGATGCCCATTTTGACCGCACCGGAAAGTGACTACGTTGTGCATTTCAAATTCCCTGAAGTTGAGAACCTTTCTCCACCAATTGTGCAAATGACCGAAGTTACGTTCGGATACACGAAAGACAACCTTTTACTGAAGAATGTCGACCTCGATGTTCAACTCGACTCTCGTATTGGTATTGTTGGACCCAATGGTGCTGGTAAGACTACTGTGCTCAAGTTGCTCACTGGGCAGCTTGAGCCTACTTCTGGTCTAATGTCGCAGCATCCAAGGTTGCGCATCGGATACTTTGCGCAGCATCACGTAGATGCTTTAGACATGACAACCAGCGCTGTGAGCTTCATGGCGAAGGCATACCCTGGAAAGACGGATGAGGAGTACCGCCGACACCTTGGAGCGTAAGTTCTAGTCTTACCCAGACGAAATTACCTTGATTTATTTCTAACGGGGTGTTGCTATTTATAGATTTGGTATTACCGGTATGACTGGTCTCCAGCGCATGGAGTTACTCTCTGGAGGTCAAAAGTCTCGTGTCGCTTTCGCCTGCTTGTCGCTGACAAACCCACACATTCTTGTTCTTGACGAACCCTCTAACCACCTGGATATTGAGGGTATGGATGCGCTTGCCGAGGCGCTGCAGAACTTTGAAGGAGGTGTTGTGATGGTGTCCCACGACGTGACAATGCTGCGGAGTGTTTGCAGCAGCCTTTGGGTTTGCGATAAGGGAACAGTACAGAAGTTTAACGGCACGGTCGACGCGTATAAGAAGAAGCTCAGCGCTCAAGCAGACGAGGCTGGAGTAGCAGCAGCTCAGTAGATAGCTAGAATTAAAATCTAGTTTAGAAGCTGTTATTCAAAAGAATGTCTTCACAATAGCAATCTTCTGTAGTTCTTGTCGGCTTCTGATCTTCCTGGAAGCGGTCATGTGGGTCCCTTGAGGTATGAGCACAGCTCTACCCCATAATTTGATGGGTCACCTTGAACTCAACAACCCGACATAGGCGGCGATATATTTAACGACTGCACCGCCCGAAGAATTCGTGACAGATGTCTTCAGGAAGAGCAGCAAGCTTCAGCCATGAGTAACAGAGATGAAGCCGATCTGTCTGCCCCCCATGCTCCGCTCCTTGCTCCGGAAAGTTCGGCAAGGCAGCATGACGACTCAGATCAGCCCTCGAAGTTGAGCGCAGAGCACTCAAGCGGCCGGTTTATATGGTATCTAACCTTCTCCGCTGGAATTAGCGGGCTTCTTTTTGGCTATGAGTACATACTTGCCCTGAGTCCACAGCTTCAAGATCATCGGGATCTAGGTTCCGCAATTCAACAGTGCTGACAGTTAGGATTGTTACAGCACTGGTGTTATCTCTTCCACCCTCGTATCTATCGGCTCCGACCTATCGAACCGCCCTCTTACAACCTTGGATAAAAGCCTCGTCACGTCCTGCACGAGTCTCTTTGCTCTCATCGCGAGCCCGTTGGCGGGAATTTTGGCCGATAGGCTCGGTCGGAGAAAGGTCATACTTGTCGCCGACATTTTGTTTACAGTTGGATCATTTATACAAGCTGCTACGATTGAAGTATGGGGTATGATTATTGGACGGAGTATTGTTGGTCTTGCGGTTGGCAGTGCTAGTTTGGTTACGCCTCTGTAGGTGCAACGCGTTGAAGCGCAGAGAATATCGAGCTGACACCGTCCACAGGTATATATCGGAGCTGGCACCTTCAAATGTGCGGGGAAGGCTTGTGACTATCCTGAGCCTGTTCATCACCGGTGGTCAAGTGGTAGCATACATTGTTGGCTGGTTATTCTCTTATGTTGGTGGAGGATGGCGCTGGATGGTGGGTCTCGGGATGCTTCCGGCAGTGTTCCAGCTCATTATAGTTGTCGCTTTACCTGAGACACCTCGATGGCTGGTGCAGGCAGGCCTTGAGAACAAAGCTCTGGATATTCTGTCAAAAGTATATCAGGACAACCCTGACAGCGACCTGATCGCCAAACAAATCCTGCAGGATATTGAGCAAGAAGTCGCTGAAGAGGAAGAAACATTAAGTCAAAGCAAGTCTTCCGCAGATGGCAACCAATGGCTTGCGAACGTTAACCAGCGAGCGCATGAACTAATCAAAATTGGGGGTAATCGGAGGGCGTTGACCATAGCTGTGATGCTGCAAGCATTACAGCAACTATGTGGTTTCAACAGCCTAATGTATTTCTCCGCGACGATATTCTCCCTTCTCTCCTTCTCCTCGCCAACCCTTACCTCATTATCAGTGGCCGTGACAAACTTTCTCTTCACATTGCTTGCATTTGTGTACATTGACCGAATCGGGCGTCGTCGGATCCTCCTCTATTCGATACCTGTCATGGCTGTCTCGCTCTTTGTCTGCGCTCTCATATACTCTTCCATGGAATTACCGGACGTTTCACCAGAGCCGCAAGCCCGCGAAGCTGTTACAGATAACTCCCTCCTCCCACTCGTCATCCTTCTATGCCTCACAGTCTACACAGCAGCGTATGCCTTTGGCCTAGGCAACGTGCCCTGGCAACAATCGGAGCTCTTCCCTCTAAACGTGCGCTCTCTCGGATCGGCTCTTGCCACTGCAACAAACTGGGGTTCGAACTTCATAGTCGGAATTTCCTTCCTTCCTATGATGGAACTGCTATCTCCGAGTTTGGTCTTCACGCTTTACGGGCTCGTTGGTACCGTCGGCTGGTTCGGCGTACGGGCTATCTACCCTGAGATGAGTGGGCTAAATCTAGAAGATGTGAAGGCTCTTCTTGCAGACGGCTGGGGAGTGAGGGAGAGCCTAGCAAGGGCTCGGAACAGGTCGTCTTGATATCACGGATGATGATCAATCTTTGTCTTAGACCTTGGATAGTTCAAATAGAGCAATTTCTCATTCCTAACACCATCAAGCAGCTGCTCTCGGTTAAAACTAAATTAGACGGAAGCTTCGACGAAGTTATGTCAAATCGTTCTCAATGACACTAGGTACTGATGATCTTTCTTCATAGATCTATCTACCTAAGCCTTGGGCTGCCGACACCAGACATGACTCTCAAGTGCATTATGCTGGGTTATTTTGATGGCCCTCAAGATACAAGCACCGTACCGGCAGGTACATGAATCATCATATGCACCAGAAAATAAACGGCCCTCTGTTCCCACTATCTTCGTCTGCTCGTGGATCCCACCAGTGCCCGACCATAAGAGACCCCCCCAGAACAACTACACCCGAATATCCATAAATCGAGGTGAAATCGTCAAACATATCCATTGGAGGCCAGGGCTCATTGAAAAAAGATCCCGACCCCCCTTGGACCTGCTGGCCATTACTGAATTCATATGCAACGAAAAAAATGCGCCACCAACGACCGCGGATCCCATAACCGGAAACATCCTCTATGAAGCCCCGTAACGGAGCTGATCGGTCGCCGCCGGACCCGTGGTATGTCTGGGTGCCACGGAAAAAAGTGCGTTCATCGTTGTGCCGGCTTCTGAACTCAGCAACATACTCCTCAAAAAGGACAGGCCAGTTTTCGGGATCGGGGTGTTCCTCGAGTTGAAGAGTCTGAGCATGGTTAGATTATATGAGTGGCCCGGGAGTGAGGTACCTACTATTTGTTCAACTTCGACCATATGGCCGTTTAAATCGGCGCATGTTTGCCGGATTTCAAGGTCCGATAATGTGGCTGGTGGTGGACAAATGCACGCTGCTAACCTATTAGCACCTCTATCTTTGACAATGGCGGGACAAAGGATGGGCTGATAATCAATTTACATTCGTATCCTAGCCAAGAAAGAGGGAGCTTTGGCTTTTTCTCATCTATGAGACCCATTGGAGCCGGGGGTGCTGGCCTATGATGTTCGGGCAAATTCATATACGAGGTATAGAACGTGCCTTCGTCTGGATTGAGAAGATGACGAAGCCAGAAGTTCCGAATGTCTAGTGCAGTCTCTGTTGAAAATGTGAAAGGATTCTTGAATAGCTCTTTCTCTGTTCCCGGAAATGCATAAACGGCTCCAATATCATAATCGGTTCGCAAACAACGAACGGACATGGACGGGTCCAATGCCAAGTATGTGACAGTCTGCAAACCAAATTGTATCAATATTCTGGGATTCTCTCGTCATGCTCCAATCAAGAAGGATTACCAGTTGAACAGCACAAAACAAGACCGAAGGCAGATCAGGGTTTCTCATCATGTGGCCGCTCACGGGTCTATTGAGAAACTCCGCGTTGAAGTGTACCTGGCGAATACAATTGAAGTTATTTCGGTCCATACTCGATGCTGTACTGGTCTCCTGGATCATGTCCCCTAGAAGTTCCAACCAATATGTCTGTTTCTCCTTTTGACCATATCTGAAGTCGATGAATCGAGAGAGGACTATAGTCCGAATTTGATATTCGATCTTATAATCAACAATAGTCCGTTTCAAGTTATCATCGTAGGTATCTTGAAACAGCCTTCGCCAGATATGGGACTCGGCGGGCAGGGTTTGGGCGGCCAGATCAGACGAACACAACGCAAGATTGATTCTATCTGCGTCGGTTGGAAGTAGGTAGGCAACATGTTGGATTAACTAAGACAGAGCGTATTAGCAGTATCCATGAGGGCAACTCGGTTGGGGTTCATGTACCTCTGTAGGTAGCTGGAGGAACATATTCGATCGATCACTGCCGACAGTGATGACCTGATCACTTGTGCCCATTGAGTTCTGCACTGTGAGAATCACAAGGCTGAGGTAAAAAGAAATCTGAGGAGAGTGAAGAAGAAAAGAATGGGGAAGCAAAAGTAGGTAAAAGGTCTTGTGTTGTATCAAGGTTGATAAGTCTCTCACTTACATGAGAGCTTTAAGAATAGTGTGTGCTAAGAAGCAGGTAAGCTTCACTCACTCCAACTCTCCTTGTTCATTCAAGATCATAAAGATGCTTTGAAAATGAGGAGGACTGACAATTAATCCAATCAACAAGGTAGGCCAGGAATATCTACTAAGGGATCTATCTGACAGTGGGAATACGGAGGCATAGAGGACAAGGTTGCGTTGGGTTTCTTGAAACTGCAGCAGGTCCTCCTTTTATAAACGAGGCTGTACGGGAAGAGAGTTTCTAATTAGCTGCTAGGAATGAATCGTCAAAGGCGAATTAAACCGACTGGTATCCTGATCTGCTTATAGAAGGATATTGGTATTACCGACTGAGCTTAGAAAAGTCTAGGTTTTGCTGTAGAGATACTAGGAAGTTGGATATGGGCAGTAAAAAAGAGGAATTAGATAGAGACAGCAAACCCGTTACAAAAAAAGATCATTCTTCGATGTCTTTTACCTTCTCCCACTGCCCCCGCAAATTCTCCTTCCACAAGCTAACCTTGTTGTCTCCTCCACTCACAGCGAGAATGTTCCCGCTAGGGCTCCAGCTCACGCGCCATAGAACGTTATCGAACTCAAGCACCTGGCTCGTCCACTGAGCGGGGTTTGACGCATCGGCGGTCCAGACCCGAACGGTCTTGTCCTGCGATGCAGAAGCAATGTATGACTTGGAAAGAATGCTAGGCGACCAAGCGACATCCCGAACCCAGTCAAAATGGCCTTCCAGTGTTTGCGTGGGATTGTAGGTCTTTGTTTCGGGGCTAAAGTAAGGACAACATATTAGCATCTTTTCCTACACAGGTAGGTAGGTAGGTAAGGCAGTGCATACTTGTAATCCCAAATCTTAAGCAGGTTATCACTACCGCCCGTTACAAATCTCCGCTGCTGCCCAGGTCCGGGGGTTGAGCTGACGAGACTACCGGGAGCGGCAGCAGGTGCCCAGCTAATAGAGTTGACTCCCATGCCGTGAGCGTGGAAAATCTGGTGTGTCCAGCTGTTATCACGGAACTCGAGGACGGAGACATGACCATCAGACGAAGCGCAGGCAAGTAGGCATCCAGTTTCATGAGGAGCCCAGGATATCATGTTCACAGAAGCGGTGTGGAGGGAGAAATCGAAGACTTTCGTCCAGGTACCGCTGCCGACAGGGGCAGTGGAGCTTTGGTGTTGTTCGCGCCAAATGAGTACTTTTCCGTCGTAGGATGAGGACGCGAGGATTGTGCCGAACTTAGGGTGTGCCTATCAAACCGGGGAAGATGAGTTAGTTTTGGTGACGTTGACTATACGGGTGAGTTGCTGTTCCATCGCAACGGTTGTCTCCGTGCACGTACCCATTCGACACACCATACTGGACCCTCATGGCTGTCGGAATTCGCATTAGCAATTGGGGAATGTTGTCAATAGGGGGGCAGGAGACGGCTCACCCTTTCAAGGTTTCGATGAGTTTGTGTGCCTCGCCTTCAATCTCGAATATCTTTATTGTCTTGTCGGATGAGCATGTCGCCAATCGGCGGCCGTAGTAATCAAGACCGGCATCGTGCTGGAGGAAGAGGGAATAGTCAGATCAGACGTATCATAGAGTTAATGGTACCCTGAGCGCAACTTACGATCATGTCATCGTGACCAGAATTCGATATCACTTGAGCAGCCGTCTAGACCCCGAGCAGGGAGGCAAGTCAGTCCAAAAGGCAGCAACCAGTTTTCAAACAACAGGAGGAATGGGCGCGGGGACATACCATTCTGGGCTAGTTGCAGCTCTAGAGCAGTAGAGAGAAGTATATTATTAGGGTAGGAGAATGGAGTTGCGACGGTGGTGGCAGCAAGACACGGAACAATGGCCCAAACATCAGCAAAACACCAGTTGGCCCGTTTCGGAGCCATTTCGCTGTGGGCGATCTTATCTTATCGACCGCTGACTCAGCTGCATCGGCACGTGAGAATCGGGCCTCGGTTCTCTTCCCGTAATTGCCCCACGAGTCACCACCACCCTTCCTCGCCTCCAGACCCCAGACACTGTCCTCTGCCTTATCCTGCTTCGTTCTTCTCTCTCTTATTTGCTGTGTATATTGCGTCCTACGTACATACGTCGCTGGCTGGTTTATTTTCTAATAATTTCTTGGTTAAGCACAACACTGTATAATATCCGGGATAGTACGGCACCAACCCCGCCTCTCAGCAATCATGAGTGACGCCCTTTGTGGACCATCGAACGCGCTGCAGAACTTCCAGAAACATGCCTCTATCGACCGCACACTACAGCAGGATAGGCCGATCTCGCGGCAGTCTCCTTCAGCTGTGAGTTACTACTTCCCGGGGAATGATTGCCACTAATGCTGACATCTTCTGCGCCAGGGTTTCCGCTCTCAGAACTCCAGTGAAGGGATTCTGGATCCTGAGTTCGCCGCTTTCGAGTTGAGCAATTCGGTGGGAGCACCATTGCCCGATGTTCAACATGGAGGCCATTTTATTCGGCCAGCTCACCACATGCCCATGTCTCAGCACGCGGAGGCTCCGAACTGGGCAACCGATTTCCAGAATCTTCACATCTCGGGGCCATCGCAGCCTATTCATCATCAACCTGGACCGTCAACAGCTCCTCAACAACCTTGGCAAAGTGAGTTTTTGAGACAGCACCAACAACATACACCCATGCTGCAACAAAATCAACCATTCGGCCAAGGGTTTCAACCGTCTTTCGCGCCTAGCTATGCAATGAATGGTTCGTCAATGGATAATTATATGCCTGCACAAGAAACCGCTGCGAGCAAATCCTCGGCAGTTGAAGCCTTTGATGAATCTGCGTTCGAAGCTGCATTTGAGCAGGCCAAAGAGGATATGGCATCGCATTTTGAGACTTCAGCACTTGAGGCAAATGTTAGCGAGATCAGCTTGAACAATGAGGGCCCTACCGAAGAGGTGTCGATTCAACCAACAGAACAGGAAACGATAAGAATCGGATCGGACACTATCCCACAAGTCGACAAGGACGATCCTCAAGTGGCAGCTAATGACGCAGACGAGCTTGCGCGGACGGCGGGGCAGTTATTGAACAGTGTCAGCCACGAGACCAACCAGAAGTTCCGAGAAAGCAATTTTTTGGCATTGATGCGGCGCATTCGGGACCGTGAGGTCCAAGTCGAGGGGGACGAATTTCGCGAAGTCAGTACCGGTCCGTGATTGTCGTAGATGTCGGCTGGCGTGACCCGTGCGCTGGTATAATTAAATCTTTCAAGCTGGCCTTTGTCTCTGCTAATCAGCGTTCAGACCTCCCAGACTCTACATCCCGGTGGGCCATATTATCCGGAACGCAAACGGCAGCAGGAACTTGAAGAGAAGCGATCATGGAGGCCGATCAGTCAGAATGACTATGTTCATGTTACGTCCGGCGAGAATAGTAAGTTCGATGGCACAGCGGTGTCGAACACTCTACGCGCCGGGTAAACACACAGGTTCCGAGACCTGACAGTACTCCTCGACGAATAGATATCGATCCAGAACGCGTGACATCTCACGTCACAAGCGACGCGGATTCGAACGCACCGAAAACCAAATCAACCAGCAGCTCAGAAGTTGCGGCAGCCGATTATGACTCGCTTTATGCAAGCTGGAATTTTGGGGCTTAGGTGGTTTCTTGTCATTATGCTTATACCCAATAATCTTGTATTTGTAAGCCAGCGACAGCGGTGTTTACCTTATTGCATTGGGCAAATGCATACCTACGTGGGCCGAGAGGTTTCATTTTTGGCCACCTTATTTCAGGATTGGAGTTTAAGAATGAAAGAGAGCAATATTTGCACTGCTGATTTCAATTTTCGGTGCATACTATTGACGACACACGTGACCCCATTCAGCCCTTGATTTCCTATTGATGGACTGAGAACAATCGGAGCTTCTCAATAAGCAATTCAAGTCCTTGATCCTATTGTTGCCAGCAACCCGCCTATTGAGCCCGTTTGCTCCTCAATTGGAATTTTCCCTCTCTCTTTCCTCTTCCTTTTTTTCCTCTTCTTTTCCCGTACTCCATAGGTTATTGTTGTGCTGATCCGGGCTGGACAGGGTTATGGCAAGGATCATGGGTGTTCCTATATAGTTAGCCATCTCCCTTTTTCTCTAGTGGTCACATCCTCATTTTCATAGTTCTTTAGCGTCGATTCTACCCATCCTATACTTCAAACATCTCTCTGCATATTGCTCCAGTACACAAAGGAAGATACATGAAACCATCGCCAGCCCTAACCCATCTGCCCATTCATATAAATATCACCATCATATCCTCCACCTAAAAAGGCATCACAATGCATCCCCCCAAAACAACGACAACGAAAATAACGACAACAACCCCTTCCCCCAATACACCCGGAAGCCCACAGCGCAAACCCAAACCCAAACCCATCCTCCAGTGACAACCACGACTACAAACCCCCTCCCACCACCACCAAGGTATACAGCCACCATCGCCGGCCAAGAGCTAGACTCTGAGTATGACGACGATTACAAATTTCCAACCGAGTGCTATCCAACCGCAACCAAATTTCCAGCCTCAGTTCCAAGTGCAAGCCGTGGCAGCAATTCGAAAACAATAACAATAAACCTCAACTCCTCGATCCAGATCACTGGAAACGGAAATACCGTTGCGATTACCTCGGGACAGGCCCAGACGGAGGATACAGGAAGAAGCACAACAAGCTCTAGTGCGAATGCAACCACGAATCCCAAGTCCAAACTCGCAAACACAGTAGCAGCCATCATTCCCGCTCTCCAGAGATCAGGTGTCTTGAGCCCTACCCCGGCAGAGTCGAAATCAGCATCCGCTGCAACGTCTAGTACCACAGTGGAGATCAACATCGATGCTGGGGTCAAGGTCGAGGGATATCGGAATCTGGTCTGTTTTGGGACCCTGGTTCCCGGTGCTGCTGGTGGGTTGAATATGAATAGCTATAATGCAAGGAAGAGACGGGCTCAATCCGTATGATCCTTTTCTTTTCTTTCTTTCTTTCTTTTTTGCTGTATCAGATTGTTGCTTTTGTATGGGAGGCCAACCTTTTCTTCTATTCTCCAGGAGCCTGCCGTTAGTGAGATGGGGGCCGAAGAGGCATAGGAAATGCTAAGTCAATTGATTCAATTCAATTCATACCTGATATTGCTTGGAACGATCAGGATGGCCATACAGGATTAGATGGAGAATCACACTATCTAGCCGGTTCAGCAAGTTAGACAGATACCTAACTAGTACTAGACTGTTTTTGATCTACCTTAGGAATTACGAATGCTATGAGATTCAAGGAATGCGAACTCGATTATCTGTAGCAAAGAGACTCCGGACTTATCAAACGCCCTGTATACCCCGTAAACTGATTTCTGGTCCTGCTTTTACCTCTTCCAGCAATAGAGAAAATAAATGGAAACGAGAAAAATAATGATAAAAAGAAATTGAATAAGAAAACACCGCCATCCCATCTGACCCAAGCCAGGATACATGTTCTTAACGTAAAGAGGGTTAGAAAGGTGGTAAGAGGTCAATAGTAGAAAACAAAGAAAGAAAACTCGAGACTATAAATAGCGGAATGTCAGATAAAATGGTGACGCCAGTGCTGACTGCGAAGGGTTCATTAGATATCATGGCCAAGCTTAATGGTACAAGGACTAAGTTCCAAAACGAAGACGGCATGGATCAGTTTGCATTCACTGTGCCATTCTGGGTTGGAGGCAGAATGAGCCATGGCTGTGCTGCAGCTGTTGATCCGTCGACCGTAATCGTTAGAACAGGCTATATGAGCTTGAGCTCTCCGATTAAGTGGTGGAGGAGGCTACTCATATCCGTCCTACGGGCATGTCGTGACGGTGTAGATTCCTCGACCATTCGGGTACGACCTTGTCTCGTTCGTATAAAAGACCACAGTTGTGGCAGAGTGTCTGTGGTAATGTTAGCAGGTATCAAGATGTGCTGTGATGAATTTGCATACCCTTGGGCCAGCTGGTCCGTCTCGTACAGCCCACACTGCAGAGCCCCATACCATGCAGTTGCTGCATCGCCAGTTTTGTCGTTCCCTATAATTGTTAGCCGCCAGTAAGACGATTAATGCAAAGGAGACCAACCAGTCAGATAGTGTACCACCACCTCCACCATATCCAGCACCCGATCCAGTGTCTGGGGTGCCTCGTCCACCGGGTGTGCCTCCCCTCCCCAGCGGACTGAGACTGCGGAAACGTCTCTTCCGCTTATTTCTCTCGCCCCGTCCTAAGGGTGTCTCGCTATCAATGTCAAAGAAGCCGCTTCCTTGCCGTGAAATTTCTGGCGTAATGCCCGTCGTTGAAGAGAACCGCGCAGTTTCGCGACGTAGTCGTCGAATCTGTCGCTCGCGATCTCCCTCTCGCTTTTCAATTTCCTCTTTAGACAACGTTTCGACCTTCGGTTCCCATTCATCACCAAGACCTTCGGGATCATATCGCCAGCCCGCCTCAGCGCCATTTGCCGCTTGATTATCGATCTCGTTCCCGTAGCTTCCCAACCCGCTGATGAGTCCACCACTTTCGCAGACCTCTTTCTTCAATTTCAACACCGCTTCATAGATCCCGTGCGCAATAGCTCCGACCCATTCCCCGCTTAAGCCAAGGTCTGCGCAGGTAATCTTCGCAAATTCCTCGGCCATCCCAGGAGGGTGTAGAAGCGACCATTCGAACTTGTCTGTATACAGCTTATTCTGTAGGTTGATATTCAGATGGATCATACATCTATACGCATCGTCTGGATTTAAAATGCTGTCGTTCACAAGGGGTTCGTTGGTTGCTGTCACAAGATTGGCTCTGCTGTCTGGCGTCGCAACATGCGTAGGTACAGGAGTGGCGGATACATCACGCGACAGGCCTACCTGTGAAGGAGTAGGTTTTGGTTGTGTGCTCTGAAACAAAGGGTGTAGCGCGACACCAGCATATTCCTCTAACTGCTGGCGAATCTGCGTAGCGATCGCCAAGGTCATCGTATGCTGGTTGGGAAGGTCCATGTCATGAACAAACCCAAGAGCGAATTCTTCAGGAGTCGCAAACGCTTCGTGAAGATTCCACATAAACGTGTCCTTAATTCGAAAAGCAGGCAATAGGTCTGGTTTCCTGTACGCGGGTAATGCTGGATTGATCGTGGGGTCAAGAACATTCCGGGGTAACTGGAAAGGCTCATGGGGCTGATGCGCCGGGACCTCGAGGTCGATTCGAATGGGTATAAGGGTCAGAGGGAGTTGCGCTTGTATCTGCAATTGGTCGGCACACCTAATCGGAAGACGGCGCAAATCAGCAAAGATCGAGAAGGTAAAGCTCAATTGCAAAACTCACGCGGGACGTAGCATCTTCTTGATCATCCATTCTCGAAATATCCCTTGAACCTCTACAGGGTTGTGTGTCTCCTTCCCCAATTTTTCCGCCAACGCCGCCTTGTCGAACGAGGATTCTTCTCGTCGAAGACTCCTCAGACCCGTAGGTCGCCGGGGCCCCTCACTATCATCAAAGTCTTCATCATCATAGCCATCTTCCGCGTAATTGACGGCTACGGTCCCTCGTTTCGTGGTCCGCGGTGTCGGACCAACCTGGGTCTGAGGAATGACGGGCGTGAAGAGCGCGTTCGCATATTGACGCACTCGTGGGGGGTAAGATGTGATATAACCTCTAAGAGGGGACATGTTGGTCACCTAGATGGACAGTAACATGTCCCGGTCGTTCGGCGTCTGGGCTTTGGGGAGGATTTGAGCTGCGATCTGCGAGTAGATAGATAGCGCCTGCGAATTTGATTGATGATGGACGGACCGGCGAAGGACAAAAAACGGAGAAGATTGCGAGGGTATTTTGCTGAGGATCGCGCGCGATTATGATGCACCGAGCAACAGGAATTCCCAGTCAGATAGATCCCAAGACGTTAATTGTTCCTGCTATTTGAGTCAAGAATAATTCCAACGAGACTTGAGCTTCTCAGTCTCAACGGGTGATCGCGCTCAAGCTCCGCGTTTTGCCAAAAGGAAGCACTAGCCCCATTCCAGAGCCAGAGTCACGTGATAGAAAGCGTCCACTTTAGTCAATCCAGCAACAAACATCGTAGTTATATTATTGATGAAATAAACGAGATCCACCAAGTCAAAATATATCATAGAACTATATTCTGTATGAGTGGATGGTATTATCCAGTAATGTCGCTACAAAGGCTTGCGAGTACCCGATATCTAGTGAGAGGGCAAACTATAGGACGACAGAACTGGACGGGTAGATGGAGGAATGAGAACAGAGGACACTGGAGATCAAAGCAGGGAATTCAATGCATGGAGGTCGGTCGGCGAGTAAGCACTATAAACGGGATAACAATTCGCAAACGCCAATCTTTTGGTCTGCAGGTGTAAACTCGAGAAAACTAGGGGATATCGTAAACTCCGCGAAAGGCGGTTTCAAGCAACAAGGTACAAAGGGTTGGTCATAATGTATATTTGGTATGCATCGGAATGCGACTTGGAGAGAATGCGGCGGTGGCTGGTATAACGGAACAAAGGAAACGGAAACCAAGTGCTGAGGGCGAGTTGTCAAGACTACCGGAGCCCAATTACGCTCTAGAGATGTGTTAGAAGAGCAACAGGATAGATCCTAAACCATGAACACTGACCATTTCTAGGGTCCAGACCCTGCGGATCCAAATTTTGATTTTGCCTTCAACTCCATCGATGTTGTCCAGCTCAACGCCCTCCCACCAGCATCGTCGTGCTGGCTTCCGCCAAAACAGAAGAAGCTTTTGGGCCATTCCAACATTGTTGTTGGCTAGATCACCCCTGATGTCGGTTCGGAGCTTAGCCAACGCAAGGCTGCAGATTACTGCTTTGTTGGGCTCCGGGGCCCGGTGACCCCAACGGTCTTCACGGTCAAATCCACTATCGTCAAGTTAGTTCTTTGTTGAGTGACCCGTCTCAAGAGGTTATTTCTAAAGTAGCTTACCCTGCAGTGAGCATCTCAATGAGATGTTGCTCCGTGGAACCGGGCTCGTCGCTTTTTCTCAGCCCTGAAAATATTCCATCTTGTCGTAGAAGGGCCTTCGCAGCACATCGCTTAACCTCCATCATCTCTCCGTGATCGATATCTGGACGTGGAGGGATAGCATAAAAGTCTAGATCTTCACGTAAGACGATTATGCCAGCGCGATCCTGGAGCATATCCCTTGTAGAGCCTTGCATAGAATCAGAGGCCACATCAAGATCTGGTGATGCTGATGGTGAAGATGGGATAGACTGTGCAACGGAACGAAAGAAGTCTAGCATGTACTGAAGAGACGCTGGATCATACTGAAATGCACCAATTAGCATCGTTTGACACACGACAATATAGTATAACTGGCATAATCTAAGAAATGGAAAGGAACAGGCTTTCAACTTACATCGACAGGATATACATCACTTTCATGAAAGCCGTTCATATGTCCATCTGGAAGTAACCCATTTGGGAAAAGCGATAGAAGGACAAACTCTGGCAGGGTCAATAATTCATCGCGAGAGAGAATAAACCGAGTTCCTCTGCAAACAGATTAGAAATCGGAATTCAAATGCGCAGCTTTAATGCTCTCTTACCGGAGATCGAGAGTGATATGTTCGTCACCGCCGATATCTAAGATAGCCAAGCCAAGCCATTAGCAATGAGTTTGTTTGACTAATAAACACACGATGATTCAGAATGGACATACCACCAAGTGTGTTTATTGGAGGGCCTCCTGTTTGTTGCACTTGAGTAATAATACTCGACGCGCCTCCCGCCGCCGCCATCACGTATGTGAACGAGTCGATAGGGCTAGATCCTTCGGTATATGGGGGAGGGGGTTCGCCTTCGTCAGAGACCTGATCTCCGTTCGGGTCTCGAGAAAAAGATGATTTTGTTTCCGCGACTAACGCCGATGAGGGCTCTAGTTCTAGAGGACTGACTTCGGGAGGTACAGGAGCAAAGGCTGGGGGAGAAGCGCAACTCGGTTCGAAAGCTGTAGGTTCTGGACGATTGGAACCACTTGTTGAAGTGAAAACGAGCGACGAGAACGGGGGAGGGCACGAAGAGGCAAAGCTCGAGGATGAAGCTTCTGAGCAGGGGGAGTGTGGTGGTGGTGCGGTATAGAAGGAGTCGTCTTCCTCCACGGAATCCGTGAGGTCGAGGGGGTAGAGCGGCCGCGCCGTGGGAGGCGAGCCACGAGAATCCGGTGACCACGACAAGGCGTCGAGATTTGTTCTGATGTTTGTCGATGACCGTAGTGTACACGAATTGGCTGATGGAGGGGAGTTGACGTTAATTAAAAAGGTCGTCCCGTTGATCGGATTCGGAGGTGATCCAGACTCTTGCTACCCTTGTCGATCACCAGTTCCCTAGGACTGTCTGTACATGAAGACCTGAGGGGCGAATATTGGTAGGAATCGATATGTTGAAACGTCGCAGGGAATTTGAAAATCAAGATGATGAGATACAGACCGACCCAAGAAATCGTAGTTGTGAGGCATGAGCAATTAAAGAGGAGAGGAGGAGGATGGCAGGAAGCGCTTAGGAGAGCCAATATTGGCGACGCTCCTGAAAACTGGAGTAAGCTAGTTCGGGTGTCCCAGTGAGGGATGCTACAACAACTTCACTTGGACGACAAGAGCACGTTTTACTGGTTATGATATATGTTAATAAATCGCACATGTGTCCAAGAACACCTAAATCATTCAATTCTTGTTTTGAGAAATGTACAGACTCTTCAGAGTACAGAGCACGGGGTTGGGCTTCAAGTATCTTTCACGTGATCTGACCTGATAAAGACTAGCGTTATCACTGTACCCCTATCTATGACCTTGGCTGGTACTAGTAGATAGTACGGTAGACCTTGGAGTGAGGAAAAGATGTTAACTTGTTGACAAATTTGTCTCGTAATTCGCAGAGACGTAGCTGAAGCTGTCTAAATATATCTGAATATGTACAGATGACATTGGTAGCACGTTAGGATCCTCATTTAGACATCGCGCTCTACAAAACTCTGAATCAAACCCTCAAGCGTGGGCTCATACTCCTTCAAGATGACTTCGTCGCCATCCAGAATGGTATTTCCTTGCACAAATACCTTGCGGGGGACCTTGTTCTTCAGAACAATATCGCGGACTTTGGTGCCCCACCACTTATCAACGGAGGTGATATCGTCATAGAGTGCTTTACCTGCCTCAACATCTGCCGTACTCTTGTAGACATGTAGCTTCTGCAGGTATTTTTCTACAGCTGGACGTCCGTGGCTAAGGATTTTGGAGCGGTCCAGTTTGATCTCGAGGTCGGACAGATCTTCCTTGGTATAAGCAAGTTTGACGAAATCATCACCGGCGTCGAGGAAAGTGCGCAGAATACTGTACCGGGCCTGCATATGTGCCTGCCCCCACTTCGTGGTCTTGGGGTCCCAGAATTCCAGAGCGACCAAGCCAGCACGAGCCATCAGCAAGTATGCAGCATATAGAACATCACCGGCCTCGTTTGAGATATTTTCCTTTCCATCTCCAAAGCCGAAGAGCTCGAGGATGCTAAAATCGCAGCCAAGCACCATCGCAACGCACTCGGCACGGCACTCTTCATAGGAGGAAGCAATGGGTCCGAATACGGAACTCCAAGTTTGACCTGGTTTATACCACGTTGATACTGGCTTGCCAGTCACTGGACTAACTGGAGGGGTTGTCACATCAAAGTTATACTCTCCTGGAGCAGTCTCCTGGAGTAACTTGCCAGTCCCGTGGCCTAGAAGTTCATGGATCCCAACCTGCACCTCAAATGCAGGATCACGGCATCGGCGATAGACTTCTTGATCAGCTTCCGTAATGAATGGGATAGGCTCGTTGGGCGCTTTAGCGGAAAGTACGTTTCCAAGAGAGACATTTTTGAATCCTAGGTTCTGGCGAATATCATCATAATTGGGAAGATTGATACCAGCAGGGATGCCAGACGACTGGAAGCTCAGCACTTCTAGCGAGGTAAAATCAGGGCTGAGGAATTTGTCTTTCTCGAAGTCTTTACCCCAGGGTAATTTAGGGATCATGCTTTCTGCACTGTCTACGAGCTTCCCGAAAGCTCGGGTCCGCTCTAGATTAACCTATCGTCTGGATTAGTTCGACCATGATTTTATTGAGAAGTTGTGTGTAACTCACCAAAGCAACAAATCCCTCCCACTCGCCCCTTACGCCGTGAGGATCTCTATACGTTTCAACAAACCCAAGATTTGTTTCCAAGACTGGTTTCTGATCCTTTACCCATAGTCGCTGACTGTCTTTGATCGCCTCAATGGAGCCGGCGCCGAAGGATAGGGCGTATGCATCCAACATCCGTTTCTGAGTATCATTTGCTGCGTGAAGGCCCGCCTGCTTGACGCTGTGGGCAATCTTCGCCATCTCTTCCTGATGGTCACCAAACACAAGGTGCACTTTCTTTCCATTCAGTTTCCCATCCAAGTCAAAAGAACTGGCATCTCCCAAATCTCTGTTTCGGACCGGGGGTGAGGACACGCCAGAAGCAAGCAGCAGCTCAAAGTCCCCGGTGGCGGTCTTCCGAAGTCTGGTATTTTCCAAAGGCATACCCTTCTGCTCAAAGAAATCTCCAATGGCTGTAATCTCATCTTTGGTGATAGACGGGGAATCGGGGTAATACGAAGTCATGTGCCCAGCTTCAGGATAGCCAAGGTGCATGAGAGACTGATCCTTCGTCTCGTAGATACCTCCTCCCGTTGTGTTGGCTTTCTCAAACGCAGCTTTCGTGTCGGGCGTGACCGAAGCTAGAGCTTCGAGAGACTCAACAGGCAATCGAGGAATAAACTTCGAGTCACCAAAACCCTTGTAGTTACCACAGTTTCCAAGGAACTGGGCGGAATATTCTAGGAAGAATTGGAGGTTTTCATCGCTGACATTTGTCTTTCGAGCAAGGTCGGGCCAGTTCCCATTGCAGGCTCGGTGTAGTGATAGGATTAAGTCGTAGATCGGTTCAGATTCCGGCGATACTTGACGGAGGGTCACACGTGTACCTTCAAACGCAGCTCTAGCGTTCGAGTATCACCTAAAGGTTAGAATTGACCACGGCTGGAATGAGCGTTGGAGAACGAACCGGCTAATGTAATGGGCGTATTTCCGTAGGCTCTTGTCTTTGAGGTTATCAAAGTGGTGCTTAACCTCCAGACGGACCACGCTCGGCGGCGAGTCGGCGAGATAATGTTGTTTGACATTGGCATCCATGGCGGCTATCGTAGATGTAGGGCGTTGGGGAGTTGTGAGAGTGGAAGGGAGTCGTTGAGGGAGTCGTCGAGGGAGTCGTTGGGGGAGGGGTTGGGGGAGCACGGAGGGGCGGTGGAGGACGGAGGGCAAGCGCCTGCATACCCCTCTTTGTAGAGGGAACATCAATATCTGGTTTCGTGTAACTGAGAGTAGTAATGCCCAACACCGAACTTATGACTAGTCTACCTCGGATTCAGGTCCTCGACCTGAAGCTAGGATTTGCTTGGCGTAAGTGGAGACTTGATGTTCATGATGATTTACAAACAACAAACAAACAAGCAGAGCTACAGCGGAGGGGAATACTCGCTGGAAGTCCTGGAGCTAGCCATGAACCACGCCCCAAAGCCGCCGAATATATCCAAGTATGTGGATCGTAATTCTGAGTAATAGCTTGGAGTGATCGAAATTCTGCTGTTCTGAGACAATCACTGCTGTCTAGAACCTTGAAGTGGTGGCTTTTAATTACAGCGTTAAAGTAGCCGAGACTATGGATAGGGAATAGTGTAACCATCTACATATATATACTGGGTTCCGCAGTGAACAGCTGAGATCCGGCTGAAGATGTGCAAAGAAGGAAAAAAAAGCTAAAAGAACAGAGCCAAAACATAGCACTTCGTCATAAATTTGCCATCAAATCAAGCTTTGGTATTTGTCAAGCCCTTGATTTTGGTTTCCGCGTTGTGGTTGCAATGCGCCGTTGCTGATGAACGGGGAGCTTTGCCCGGTACCGCCACCAAATGGAGTCTGACTGGTATTCGCCAACGCACTGGGGGCTTGCGTAGAGGGTGGAGGAGGTATCGCGAATGCAGAGTAATTTGATGTTGTTTGCAAGTTTGTCCTGACCGAAGACGCGCTGGACGGATTCATACTGGCTAATGACGCGAGAGAGGGAGTGGTTCCCAAAGGCTGATTCTGATGGCTGGAGGTATTCGGCATGCTCCAAGGGTTTGGAGCCGAGGGCTGTAGGACTGGGAATGTTGGTGCTGGGGAAGAGGTTTGTACTCCAGTAGGTTCCAATGATGGGAACGAATTTAACTTGAAATCAGGAGTGATTGAACGGGTGGTTAAACTGGATTGCCTACCAGCAGGTCCCACATTAGTTGAAGACCAAGAAAACGTAGTAGAACTTGGCCGTGGAGTAGTAGATGTTGGCGCGGTTGGTGTATCTGAAACTAGACCACCCCAAATATCGTTTCCCTGGCTATTCGACGCTGTTGTGCCTCGCCCAAGAACTAGGCGCTCGAAATTGTCACTCGTAGATTCTGTCTCTGACTGCGCAAAACCAGTTTGGCCTTTCGAGGAGGCTGCCGTCCCATTGCGAAATCCAGACGAATCTCCTGATGACAGCTCTTGAAGTTTCTTCGTCTGCTCACGCTCAATCTTCGAGGATATACTTTTGATTAGGGCCATAAATTCGCCAAATTGACTTAGGTCAAGAAGTGGCCCAAGACTAAAGCTCCAAAGAACAGGAAGAACTTCCAAGGCAAGAAATTCGGAGTCTGCAACTGTGCGGATCTGTTGAAACACACACAAAGCCGCCATCATGACACCTGGCTCCTTCGTTTTGATCGCTTTCAGAGACGGAACGAGTTTCTCTTGTATGGTGTACTTGTCCAGGATAGACGATCTTGCAGGTTGTGGTTTGCTCTTTTCGACTATACCTGTCAAATCATCCCTAATTTCATCTTGCTGGCCCATAGAGCCACCGCAAAGCACGGCAAAAGCTTCTAAACACCGTATTTTTATGGAAAGGCTGTTCGTGCGGCTGAAAGTAGACGCAATTGGAGGGAAGACTTCGTTCTTCACTGTGCTGAAATCAAGGACGGGGAGAATGACAGGTAGACTTTTGATTGCAGCATCCACTAGGGTGTGAGTAGGAGAGTCGAGTCCTAGACGGATGAGAGGTAGGATGTCTAGGAATGTTAGTTGCGGTCTTACATGCTAAAACAGGTGCCTCACCATCCTTAAACTCCTTTCCAGAGCAATTTTCAGCGATAACTTTCATATTTTCGAGGACCACCATGAGTCCCGCATCTTTCTTTGAATCACGCTCTTGAGAAGCGCCTTTGCCTACCGGAAAGACCTCTTTGAGTTGTGGAATCACTTTCTCGGGAAGAATACGACGCGCATTTGGAATTCGCTGAAGAATTGCAAAGACGTTTTGCAAAACGAGAGGGAGGAGCTCGCGGTCTTTGCGTTCGTCTAGCAAGGCGCCTAAAAGCTTTCTCTCCAAGACGGAAACAGGAAACTCTGGCAGTACCCGCTGCAGGCCACGCAGGAACTGTGCTTTTTCATTTGGGCTCTTGGCTGGCAGTGACTCCAGGAACCGAATAGTCGATACTAGTATATTATCAAAATATTGGGACTGCTGAAACTCTCGAGCAGTAAGACGCTGAGCGGCCCTTCTAGTTATTAGCCTTGGTAGTACATGCGCAAGAACATCCCTGGGTATCGAGCCAGAACAGAGAAAGTTGTTGCTTTGCGATGGAGTCGAGGATGGTGAACTGAGCAATCTCTTGAACGTGTCCAGACTACCGCGAGACTCGAGAGGGGAGGTATGAGGCGAGTTATAAAGAGCTATAATTATAAGCCCAAGGGAGAACAAGTCGGCGGAGGGGTTAACACTCGAATCTAAGGCAAAGTCGGGTGAAGCGTAGTCCAAATTCAGCTGAACCGATGGCGGAAGGCGTGGATCTTGATAGAGAACTTCTGATAGAGCTAGGGGTGGGAGAGTAGACTTGGATTCAGTAGAGTCTGAAGGTCCGGCAAAACCTAAACCGGAGATCTTCCAGTCTGATTTGGCATTGATGAAGATAGCCTCCGGGTTCAGATTACCGTGCACTAGACCCGCAGACTCATGAAGAAACTCAAGACCTTTGGCAACCTGTAGAAGACCCTTCTGAATCTCCAGCTCATCAATGTCGAGATCCCTCCGTCTTCGTGAGCCGTCGGGCTCTTCCACCATGTACCGCGAGGTCCTCGAGCCTATCCTTCCACTGTTTTCTTGTGAATCTTTGTCCTGAAGAAGCCCGGCAAGTGAGGCGGTAATTCTTTCGGTTGCAAACATGAGACCGCCATTGCGCGTTTCTTCGACAGGCTCGAGGACCTGCAGAATAGAAGGGTGTCTCAGGCGAGCGAGATTACCAGCTTCACGCTTCAGGCGCTCGACAATTTCCTCCTGCAGCTTTTTGATTGAGGAGTTGGACCGGCCTCCCAGCCCGCCGGATCGAGGCTCAAGAACCTTCTTATCAAAGATGAAGATAGACGCTGCAGTACCGGTGGATTTCTTCTTTCCATCGTGAATCTTCCACGGACCGGAAACCACTGTGGGATGCGGGGAAGTCTGGTAGTTCGTTGTGATGTTGGAGCTTAAGGATTTGAGGGCTGATGAGAACATCTTCGTTGAAGCGATCCAAGTCTCCGGGTATTAGAGATTAAGAAGAATTATCTCATAATTTTCCAGCCAGTGTGCGACTGTCCCCTTGCATGCCTCGGATGGCCGCAACGCAAAACGGGTCGCAAATTCGGGAGATAGCGAGGATCAACCAAACAATTGGGAATCACGGAAGGATTGGTGAGGAAAGCGATGCGTAAGAAGGTCTTTGGAGTTAGCTGTCTCTCACGTACGTTCAAGTTTCGCGATGTGCTCCCTTTAGCTCCTTTGCACCATCATCCGAATGTATTATGGGCTACTCGGTACAGTCAGTCAGTCAGTCCTAACCTATGGAGACAACAAGCTGGTTGTTGACTAAGCAATTACTACTGTCCGCTCCATACACGTGACCGGAGTGGGAACAGGTTACGGGCGATCATGTGAACAGGTGCTACTTCTTTACGTATTATTATGTGATGTGATTTGGCAAGAATTTGTTTGTGTTTGGACCACAAGAGGCTGTCAACCAGATGGCAGGCATACTAAAAGCAAGTCTGACAGTCTGATAACTGTGTCAATCACATACAAGTCTACTTCTCCCCTTTTTGAATGATCCTATCTTCAACTTGGGCATGGATCTTGATGGAGAGCCTCTCCACAGGGCTCAGAACTACTCCGCATATTAGCATAATATGTCAATTGTCAACGCAAGGGTATACTGTGCGTTGCGCCACTTTGGAAATCCCACCATGTCAGTCTCACCATTCGAAAAATCGGACGTACAAAGACACTAGAGCTACTAGTAGCCTCCAGTAATCCCCCCACTAACAGAAATAACCTGGCCCGTAATCCAACGACTTCTCTCATCGCACAACAGGAGCACCGCGTCCGCAATGTCCTCCACCCTTCCCATACGCTCCTCAACCTTCAACATACCCGTCAATGGCTTGGAAATCTTTTCCACTAGAGCCGGAGGAAGGGCAGCTGTATCTGTAGGCCCAGGCGCGATACTATTGATCGTGATACCTCCGTGATTGCGACCGAGCTATTTTGCGAGATACTTATTAGCTCGTCGTCCATGAACGGGTAATTGAAGGGAAACGAAGTACCTCGGACGCCAAAACAAACATCAACGCATCCATCGATGCCTTGGAAGCATTAAACACTGGCGATTGCGGCAACCCTAACCTCGGTGCAATGGAGCCCATATTGATAACGCGGCTTTGTGGCGGCATATGCTTTACAGCCGCCTGCATCAGGTATCAAGGGCCAAACACATTAACAGCGAAAGTATGCTGGATCTGCTCCGGAGAGGCTTGAAGGCCGGGAACAGGATACCCAGCTGTGGCATTGTTGACTATATCCACAAACCAATCAGCACAACGCAGTACAAGGGTTTTATTATCATGACCTATTTTATCTTCGGCAACATACCGAGTATATCAATTTTCCCAAACTTCGCAACAGCCTCATCAACTAGTTTCTGGCCCCCAGCTGGCGTCGAGATATCAGCTTGCACTACGATGACTTTCCCATGCCCTGACTCGGCGGTGATACGTGCGGCAACTTCTGCTGCTGACGGGGCGGTAGATACAGAGTTGTAGTTCAGCACGACTGAGGCACCGTGGCGAGCTTGGAGGACTCCTATTGCAGCACCTATACCCTGGGTTCGGCCCGAGCCGGTGATAATCGCGACTTTGTCTGCTTGGAGATTCGACTCTGGAGGACTTCTTCTCTCTTATGTTCAAGCGTACGACGTACAGATTGTCCCTGCTTGTGTCCATGGCCGCACCAAAACTCTTCGACGCAAGAACCCTTCGACGCAAGGAATACTGATCACCAAGAAAGCGTGCAGGTAGCAGGCGGTGTCTAGATCTGAGTAGATGATAGTTGATGTCGGTGTTCGCCCTTACGTGGTGCGTCGAAGCGGAGAATGTGACCAACCTGACTCCTGCAATGTAAGGGATGGAAGTTATCAAAAAAGTCTAAAGACAACAGTTGAACAAGCTACCTAGCTACCCTGACAATCCCTCCCAGACCAAGTCTGCCAGACAGTCTCTCAAGTCTCAAACAAGGCGCTCCTACGGATGGAACAGAAAATGGCCGCTGTATTACACCCTACCATCCTGCCGATGGTTTCGATGGTTAATAATGCTGCCGCTTTACCTTTTATTGGGATCTCCTTTCTCCTCCTAATCATTGTGGTTTCCGACTACCTTGACGGATGGCGCAAAAGAAGAGCATTGGGCAACATTCCTGTTTTGGATGAAGGAAGTAACATGAGTCGCGCACTGCGATGGAATTTGCCTGCCTTTGATGCTGAGGATGTGTTCTCTAAGGCGTACAGCACGTACAGCAAAGCAGGGAAGCCCTTTGCGGCCAGAGTCCAAAATGACGACTATGCTATCACCCTTCCACCAAGCTCCTGCAAGGAATGGCGGGTGCTAGGCCACGAGCAGTTGAACTTTCTGTACGCATTGTCAGAGGTAAATTACCGGTCGTTTGGTAGTCGACCTCTATTGCTAAACAAACGATAATGATACTTATAGCTTGCGGATCTTGGCCCACACATGGACGTAACCAGTCGAACCCCCATCGAGGCGGTCCATTCTTGCAACAATGGGCCTACGCTGAGTATGTGCTGAGCTGGACAATACTGGACATGGGCATACAGCAGCTAATTACAAGATGATGCTGTTGCAGAAATATTCCAGGAATTCCTCGCCGTCGAGACCGACAAACACTTGCCTTGTGTATTCAATCCACCGGTTGACCAGGGTCAGTCGTACTTCAATCAATCTACCTGGGGCAAGCATTCAAATCTAACAGGGCAAAACTGCAGAGTGGATGGAACTCAACACAATGGAGGCGATGTTCCGCACGACCTTGGCGATTGCTACCTCCCTGATTCTCGGGAGAAATTTACACAAAGCCGCCAGCATTACAGCTGGAGCTCTGGCCTATAATCATGCGATGATGGAAAGTTGCAGACTCTGTGCCTAGTATCCACGGATCCTAAGGCCTTTGATTTGGTAGTTTGCGCCTATATGTCGTGGGTTGAGGACCCATGCCTCACTCCTCAAGGAGCTACTGATCCCAGAGTCAAGAGGCGAATCGACGAGGTACGGTTCGGGAAAGAGGCAACAACAGAACACAGTACTTTCTTCCTTATGGACACTCTTATCGAGGCCAGCTTCAAGAATGACTCCCTTGATCGTTCCAAGAGGAGCCCCGACGAGGACCAACGGGTCGATCTTCTCTTCCAACAGGTAGCCCTGCTTCATTTCGAAGTTTCCAGACCAACAGGCATGAATGTTATATGCATGCTATACGCAATTATGAATCACCCGGAGTATATCACTCCCCTTAGGGACGAAATGATGGAAGCCCTGAAGCTCTCTGGCGGCAAATGGCCATTTGATATCTTGAAGCACGCACCGAAGCTGGAAAGCTTTTCCCGTAAGGCCTTCCAGATGCATGAAATATCAGTTTGTTCGTCATTCCCAAACTTCAAATATGTCTACATATCTATATATAATGAGAATACTAAGAACGCATTGTCTAGTCGTCGGTTTTCGCCAGGTTATGAAGTCCCTACATCTCAAATCCGTCAACCTGTCACTGAAACCTGGTACGCTGATCATGACCCCGTGTCGAGCTGTTCACTACGACCCCGAGAACTACTCCGACCCAACAACCTTCGACGGGTATCGGTTCTACGACCCCATCAGCGAATCCTGCACCCCGCGAGTCTCGACCGCCTCGCCGACCTTCTTGTCGTTCTCACACGGGGCAGTGTCATGCCCGGGGCGTAATTTTGCCACGCAGATTACGCGGATTCTGCTTATTAAGTTGCTTCTGGAGTATGATGTTCAGCTCGCGCATGACAAGATGCCCCCGTATGGGTTTATGGATGGGGAAATTTTCTTTCCAAACCCCGAGGTGAACATGCGTGTGAGACACAAAAAGGAAACTTAACTTGGGGTGATCCTGCCTTTTCTTTCCTTTTTTTTTTTGTATTCAATCATTCTTGCACAAAGGAAGGATTCAGACTGAGCCATATACCGTACAACAGTACTGTTGACGAAAGGAGCGAAGGGGATATACAGATTCCTTTGCACTTTGCTAGAAAACTTGGGAAGAGAAATCATCTTGATATCAGTGAATATTTTATTACGGGGCCAGTTTACCAAGCAATACTAATATTTAGATATTCTTCTATAGAGGCCTTTTCAGTACTTAGAGTCTTCGCATCCTGATATAGCAGTGACCAGAATGAATAATCACGTAGGGTTAGTTAGGCGAAATTACTACTACTACTACTACTACTACTACTACTACTACTACTACCACCACTCAAGAACAAAAAGAAAAAATAAATAAATTTAAAGCTACCAACCAGTTCTACTTAGATACCCAGATTACTCACGAGCCAAGCTGCGCTTTAATCTCCCCAACAGTGGGCGACTCAAGAAAGAAGCTCCCGGGGAGGTGAATATCGAGCTCCATCGCAAATTTCTCCGCGAGAACGAGGGAGAGCAAAGAATCCACACCGATTTCAGAGAGGCGCGTCTCGTCCGTCAGGTCTTGGACGTCGACTCCTGTTTCAGAGCAAATGAGGGCTATGGCTTTACTTGTGGACCCTGACCCTGACTTTGAGCCTGATACTGGCGTTGGTTCTACGTCTGTCGGCGTAGGGAATCCGACGGAAGAGGCGCTTGTTGTCGGAGACTCACTGGGCGTGGCAGTACTCGTAGCAGTCATGCTCGTGGGCGTCGTGTTGTGTAGCTTCGCCGGGACACTTGGACTCACAGTCGCATTTGTCCCCTGGCTGTTGTGGTCTTCAGGATCAAAGAACCTGTTCATCAGAATCCTCGGCAAAGGGCAAAGAGCCATCCCACCCAGCTGACCAATCACCTCGTTGCCCTCAAGCACATAGACATCCCCTACAAAAAGCCTCTGGCCCAGGGTATCTCTAGGAACCATCTTGACATAGGACCGGTAGAGCGTCCCAGGTACCAAGGGCTTCGCAAACCGCATAGACTTCCACCCCTCCATCACATACATGGTGTTCGCATGGTCTGTGGCATGCCCGGCATTCAAGATAAACCCGCCCACATGCGCAATGCTATCAATATGATGCGGAGGTGCGGACTTCCATCGTCCCTCTGGACTCGGTGCGAGGATAACATCAGCCACAGCCTCCAGACCGTGCACAACGACCGAGCGAATGCCACGGTAGGGAGCAGAGTAGTCCACGATACTTTTGAAGAGCAGATATACCATGTCTCGGGTGAGTCGATCTGCCTGGCCCTGGTTTGCCAGTTGGTAGAGGGCCTCAACCCGATTACTCACTAGGTGAGCCATGCTCGCCCATGCGTCTTGCCAGGCTTCAGGGTCTCCAAATGAGACTGTCCCTGTGGCTAGGTCTGTAATGTGCGAGCCCGCATCGTCAACCCTGCACAGAGATACTTGCATGTTGGTGTTGTGTTGCTTTAGATCTGCAACCGAAATATCCAGTCGCACATGTTGAGGCTTTGACCGGTCCTTCTGCGGGATGAGGCCCTGGATAACTTTGACATTGCCAAAGTTCATTGTTGGGAGAGGGGCATTTGGTCGGATCTTGGTGTATAGATATTTGGCTACAGACAAAGCCATATCGGGGTATGAAAACTAGACGAGGGCCAGATGTGTCAGTCATATATATCATATAATATATATATATATAAAAAGGACATACCACGGAAACAACCGGCCTCCCACTCATCTTATGGCCCGAAGCAACAGCAAAGAAATCCTCATCATGAACATCCGACTGCATGACAACCCGCCCCCCATCAACCCACAGCGTCTCCTCTACAATTTGATGCAGCAGCGGCGAACGCAAGGACGGCGGGGCAGACAGTCCTGCGCAACCCTTGCCAGACTGCGATAATGACCCCTTGTCCTTAACCAGCAACCAATCCCCGTTGTGCTGGATCCAATGCTTCCTCAAATTCCACTGGTATGTCGGAAGGTCAAGCAATCTCAACTCCGACTCAAAGGGCTTATACCACTCGTCCCAGTTGATTTGCACGCCAGCCTCATGGAGCAGAGCCATACTCCCCGCCCAAGTAGACCAGTTGTTCTCGTCAGATCGCAAGCTGGGAACGATAGCCCGAGTACTTGGAATCGCCGCACGCACCGCACTACTGTAGGTTTGGTGCACGCCAATTTCCACCCAGACAGTCTGGGATGTCACCAGGCCCGCCGCATAGGCTTTCTCGAGCGCCTCGGAGAATCGCACGGGTTCTCGAGTTGCATCGCGAAGATACGAGGGTGTAAACTCTCGACTATCACGCAGAATATCAGCAAACCGCGGTGAAATCACGGGCACTCTCAGGTTGGCCATGGGGATTTTCCTAGCGATTTCGCCGAAACGCTCCAGGATGGGATCCACATGCGAGGAATGGAATGCATAGGGGACTTTCAAGAATACGCTGCGGTATCCCCCTAAATCAAGCGCTGCCTTTACGGCCGTGATCTTAGTAGCTAACCCGGAGACTGTGATGCTGCGGGTGCTATTAATGCAGGATATCTCGTGCTCGCAGCTGCTATCCAGCGGCACGCTCTGGGCGATCTCTTCGACCGTTGCCTGGACAGCTAGCATGGCATGCGTATTTGCCGTGCAGAGTTCCTGCATTAGGAGCGCTCGCTGTCCGACGAGGTAGATTGTGTCGCTGGCCGAGAGCGCTCCTGCGGCGTGGAGAGCGGCGTACTCGCCTAGGCTTGCGCCTATGACTACTTGCGGAGTTACACCGAGGCTTGTCCATAGCCTGAATAAAGCGATCTGAACACAGACCGTTGTCAGTTGTGCTATCAAGGGAGTGATTTCTTTTGCCCCGTCGTCTGGAGCAGGACTATGCTGCGCGTGGTGGGTGCCGCCAGCGAGAGCGGGGAGGATAGAAGGGAAGCCGTGAAGGGCGCATATCTGGTCAAGACGATGAATCTCCCTTTTGTACGGGGGATAATGATCGAGGAGTTCGCGGCCAATGCCAGTGTAGAAACTCCCTTGGCCGGAGAAGACAAAAGCGATGCGCGGGGGTGGTTTGGGGGGCTCGACTAGCGGTGCCCGTTGCTGGGCCGGCTCTTTCATTTCCTGCAAGCGCAGCTGGAGGTTTGTGAGAATCTCTGGAACGGAAGCACCGGGCACGGCGACGCGACGGTGATAGGCTATGCGCCGGGCTGTGGTTGTATAGGCCAGACTAGCAAGATGGATGGACGACGACGAACGGCCCTGAAGATACGCAACCAATTGCTCGAGATTGCGTTGCAGCGATTGCGCGTTCTTAGCAGATACTGTCACGACAACTCTGCTATAAGGAGATCCCTCGGGGCTTGGACTGGGTCGTTGAGGAGGCTCCTCCAGGAGCAGGCTGGTGTTCCCGCCGGCGGCACTGAAATTGTTGACCATGATGTACCGTTTGCGATCGGGACGAGCTGGCCAGGGAACAGTTTCACGGGGAATATGGACATTCAGCCGGACAAGGTCCGGAAACGCAGTGTTCAACCAGGTCTGGATGCCAATATGTTTCGGGATGGCGTTGTGCTGGAGGACGAGAAGGGCCTTGATTAGGGCTGTGATCCCGGCTGCTGCCTCGCCGTGTCCCAAGTTGGCCTTGACTGACCCAATGTGTAGTTTTTCTTTCCGGCGAGAAGAAGAGGAAGAGGAAGAAGAAGGACTGAAAACCCTTGTTACTGATTCCATTTCAGCTGCATCGCCCGCCTGCGTGCCGGTGCCGTGCATTTCAACCAGGTCGACGTCGAGCGGACTGACGCCCGCCTGTCTCAACACGCTGCGGTAGAGAGCCTCCTGTGTTGGCGCGTGTGGATTGGTGATTGAAACTGCGGCCGAGGAGTGATTCGTTCCTGTGGCTAGAATAACCCCAAGGATGTTATCATTATCTCTCTTTGCATCAGAGAGCCTCTTGAGGATGAGGGACCCAACCCCATCAGCCCTACAGTAGCCATCTGCCCCGTCGTCAAAGACCTTGCAACCCCCTGTTTTAGACAAAAAGTATGCGCGACTGAGGCCGGCAAAGCTGTCGGAACTAGTCAGAATATTCAATCCGCCAGCTACGGCCATATCTGCCTCCCCGCGAGAGAGGGTTGTACAGGCGATTTGAACCGCGGCCAGACTGGCCGAGCACGCGGTGTCGACGCTGAAGCTGGGACCCGAGAATTTGAAGAAATAACTGATCCGTCCGGGGGCAAACGCCCTATAGTTTCCAGGGATAAAGTACATGTCAATGTCCTGTCCTGCGTTGGCTTCCCGATAGTCGTCAGAGCATTGGCCGTATATCGTCGCTATTGTTTCCCGTGTAGTAGATGAGGTTCGATTAGGGACATATCCGGACTGCTCCAGTGCTTCATAGGCCGTGAGCAGGCCCAGGCGATGGGTAGGGTCGGTTTGCGCCGCTTCTCGCGGCGACATGTCAAAGAATCCCGCATCGAAGAGCCCCGGATTGTCGATAAAGCAGCCAAAGGGCGTCTGACTAGTATTTGGCCGTCTGCCCGTTGGATCCGTATGGCTCTCCACGTCGTAGCGGTCTGCTGGAACTTTCCCGTGAGCATCTCGTCCTTCCTCGAGGAGTTCCCAGAATCGTTCGAGATCTTCTGCGCCTCCAGGGAGACGGCAGGACATTCCAACAACCGCGATCTTTCCGTCGCTATCATTACCAGCCTCCGTATAGCTCCTGTCTGAGATCCACTGGGTAAGACTGCGTATGGAGGTGGTGCAGTTAGGATGGTCTTTCTGTAGCAAACGCATTAAGCCCTCGACGACTACCGAGTGCTTGCAGCAGCTCCCAACCTGAATGCCCATCCCCTCCTCTCCCTCCCACCACGAAGCCTGTCGAATTGAGCTAACGACATTGCCCCAGCGAATGGTTTCCGTCAGCAGGATATCAGCGGCTGATTCAAAAAGCTCCAATGCCGTCCACAAATCCAAGGGGCTGCCGTCCGCCATTGAAAGAAGTCGTGCCGCGCTCGAACATTGCCGATTCCCTATCTCAGGCCGAACATGCCTCACAGCCCACGAGGCATGGCTGCAGTCGTACAAATGACGCGCATGGCAAGGACCTCCATATACAGGCAATGGGGCACGCGGAGCCGACTGCAGTGTGCCTGGTGTATCAAAGAGCTGACGCAGTTTGGACGGCGGGCCACTTATGAAGACACTTCCGTCTGGCTCTACAACGCTTATGTAGACCTGGCTTGGGCGGGGTGTTTCCTAATACCAGTTATTCTCTCTACTTACTTCGCGTTAACTAGTTTGCAGGAGAAAGACCCTCATGCTTACTGTGGATGAGTTGAATCGATCGACTTCCCGCTCAACGGTCTCCTCTCCTAGCCCCTTCACCAGCGTCGTCCAGCTCTGCAGGGGCGCATCGGGTTCTTGTGGCTCAATCTCCTGTGATCTTTGATATACCACCAGACCAACTCGCATGGCGATGCGAATCACATCTGCGGCCGTGGCTGGGACATCGAGTAACGAGGGCGAGGCGGCGATGGCAGCCGCAGCCAGAAATCCCAGGCCCAGCCCAGTAAATACTGCATCACTCTTGGTAAACCCAAATTCATGAGGCCGTGTTTCGTAGTCCCTATACGGTAGAATATTCCAAAAGTTAGAGCGGTCACTTTTCCATCATCATCATCATCATCATCATCATCACCAATGCAGCTGTTTGGATTTCTCACCCCACAAAAACACACAACGAAGTCAAGCACAAGAAGACACATTCGAATGTCCCTGACAGAGTGCTCCGTTGCCAATTGTAATTCTGTGCAAGATCTAGAATGGATTGAAACGGAGGAATCTGAGCTCGAATCGAAGGTGGAAGAAGGCGGATTTCGTCCCGGATAGCTATGGTGGTTTCTTCCAGTAACTGGCGCAGGATAGCATGTTTGAAAGACTGGCTCTGAAGTCGTAGGTGCCGGAATAGATTCGATGTGTCCTCTACAGGGAACTTATTACTGAAGAAGAAGATCTTCATCCTGTGGTATATGTGGAATATAGGCCACCCGTAGGTACCGTTGCTACACTAACGAGAGGCGTGGTGAATAGATAAAAACAGCAACGACTGACCGTGGTATATTGACCTGGAAGGGATGAGAAGGGAACATAAAAATAAGAAAGGAAGCCAGCGTATGATCTTTGCCTTTGCCACCTTGACCCTTGCCGTGGGATTTCTTGATCCAGCGAGTCCTGAATACCACATAAGCTATCCCCGCCAGCCGAAATAGACCAGGCAGGAGTGGATTTGCGACCAAGCTTGTAATGGATAATGGTGGCGGTTGATGTTTCTCTAACATACGTTCTTGGTAGGGATCTCTATGCATTGTGCAAGGCGCTGCATATGAAAAGGGCCAGAGGCACCACCACGTCTCTGTCATGCTCCGTCTTTGCCCCAACCCTGCATACCGCTCCGTCGGTGTGGCCCTATCTGGATTTAAAGAGGCCAACCTTACAGATGGACTTGGATCATGGCTATCTTCGTCTCGAGGATATACAAGATATTGGTGCCCTGCATGCAGTCACGACGTTCAACCAACCAGCGTAAGCACTGGCAGTAGCAAGGGAGAACTTATATTTGTACTGAGCAAGGAGTGTACCAATATGTAGTACTCTGTAAAATACCTTATGGTGTTATTGCACGTTCAGAAACTTCCGACCACTTCTTGGTGCGCTACTTGCGATAATGGCGCTTGACCAGCCAGGGCCAGCACCAGCAGTGCCAATGGAAAAGTGACATTGAAGTAAGGAATGTCATAGATCAAGGTGTGTACCGATGTGGAGACGGAGTACAACATCTCATGTTCTACTTACTTACTTGAGGTTTAGTCTTAAAGAATAATCACGTCCAAGTCCACGTCCACGTCCACGTCCACGTCCACGTCCACGTCCATTTCTTCCCACTACTCTCGACAATCAGGCTCTTTGTTAGAATGGCAATCACTCAAGAAAACGACGAATACCTTGAATCTGTCCAGAAGGCCCTCCAAACCCTGAATCAAACCGCAGAACGATGCCATTCAACATACCTAGGGGCAACCGATGACGATGTCCACAGCCTCAGTGCCAAAAGAGCAGCGCGCAATGCTTTAGTTCTGGAAGCATTCAGATTTCTTCAAATCGCTCAGGGCCCTATAGATGCTGCAGCAACCTGTTTTGAAAAGGTAGAGTAAGGCCCGAAAGACGGATTCACTGTTTCGGACCACGGAGCCCTAACTTGACCACCTATATGCTTTAGACGGCCCATCTTGGATCGGTTCGCGCCCTATTGGAAATGGGGGTCTTTGAGGAGCTCCCCACGGATGGTTCGTCTTGTACAACGCAGCAACTAGCAGAGAAGTTGAGTGTCGACGAGTCTCTACTCGGTAGGTCAAGCATAGCATAACTGTATATGTATCACCTTGCTAAAACATGGTGGTATATATCTAGCCCGTCTCATGAGGAATTCCGCTCTCTACGGCCCTTTTGAGGAAACAGGACCAGGGTCCTACCGACATACCCCTTTTTCGTTGGCGTACTTGCGTCCAGAGATCAAGGGAATGTTCCGGTTTGCGTACGTTTCCCCTTTCCCCCTCTCGATAATGCACAAACGGTGTCCATGGGCTTGCCTAACTGTTAGAATTTGCATAGGATGGACGACCACATGCCTGCCCACCTCAAACTCCACGAATCTCTTCAACTTAATGGCTGGAAGGCCCCGAATACAACAACCGACAATCCCTACACCCATGCCCACGCAACCAACGGGAAGAGCATGTTCGCGAACCTTTCCACCAAACCCAAGCGAATGGAAGCCTTCAACAACGGGATGACTGTGCAGGCCATGACCTCAATTTGGATGATTGATCTGTTCCCATTCGACGAGGTCTTCCGCTCACTACAGCCCTCCAGCACCACCGTACTCGCAGTCGATATCGGTGGTGGCAAGGGCAAGGCCATCTCAAGGATTCGGTCTTTATCTCGCAATTCACCCGGCCGATATGTACTCCAGGATCAGGGCCATGTTGTTACCAGCCTAGACAACCATCCTGCCTCCTATCTCGAGGGCATTGAGCCAATGCCGTATGACTTCTTTACGGAACAGCCTGTCCGCGGTGCCATTGTGTATTTAATTCGTCGGTGTCTGCACAACTGGCCGGAGAAGGACGTTGTTAGCATTCTTAGGAATACTGCACGGGCGATGCAGGCCAATCGCTCTCGTCTCCTGATCGAGGAGATTATTGTACCTGTTATGGATTCGGGGATTGAGGAAGGGTGGATGGATTTGATCATGATGTCGCTTGGAGCAAAGCAGCGGACATTGGAGGGATGGAGGGCTGTTCTACAAGCGTCTGGCCTGGAGTTGACCAGGGTGTACCAGCTTCCTGGAGATTGCCACGGGCTGATTGAGGCTCAGGTGAGGGAATGATCTCGCTTATTCGTTATGCAAGGACACATCTGCATTTGACACTAGGTGGTATTAATTTAATGAATCTAGCTGTATGGTGTTTGGTTTGTGTGTCTTTCCAACCTAGTCCCGGTCCCAACAACCCCCATATACGGCGCAAGGGGGGACATGTCATACTCTATTATGCAGTTGTGATACCTCCTTACATATTTACCCTGAAACAAAGACATACATTACAAATTCATCATACGTCTCTAAACATCTAAGTATCCTGCAAGGAAGGCGTTTCTGTCTTGGATGTCGACATTGAGCATCAAGCCTCCCCCATTACCTTGCCAGAACCAATCTCATCGAAACAACCTTTGCAAGCCAAGACAGCCTGAGAAGTCCAACAATCGCAAAATGATTTCCTACGGTTCTTTCCTAGCCCTACTCGGCGCTCTGCTAGTCGGGGCATATCTGCTTTTGACACCCTGGTCGTTGTCCAGATCACACACTTCCTTGCCGTTAATCAATGGAAAGAAGGGCCTCGACATCTTGTCGTTCAAGCAGAAACAGCACTTTCTGGAGGCCGCGGAGGACTTGCTCAAGGATGGAGTTCAATCAGTCCCCTACGGGGTCCCGATTAGTCTCAAACACCGGAGAGAAGGTTATCCTGCCGCCTCAATTCGCAGAAGAATTGCGCCGGGATGGTAGGCTGAGTGCGATGAAGGCTGCTGAACATGTACGGCGCGGGGCGTTCGGTTTCTCATAGCTTGCTGTCAGAGAACTGACTGGTCTGATGTAGGAATTTTTTGTGCATGTACTCACTCTCCGTTTGCTTTCTGGAGGTACTGTCGCCGAACAGATACTGATGGCGGCTATGGCGAAGGTTACGAGGACACTAGGTAAGACTATGGTATATGGTATACGTCAGACGCAGTAATATCCCGTTGACATATAAACCCTTCAAAGGCGCATTGACAGAACCTATACCTGAAGAAATCAACCTCTCCTTGCAGAACCACTGGTCCAATATACCAACAAAGGACTGGCATGCGGTCTCGCTCGAGCACACCGTCACACCCATCATCGCGCAGGCTTCCTCGCGGGTCTTTGTCGGCCGTGAATTATGTCGGGATGCCAGATGGATTGAGTCCACGGTGGGGTTTGCCTCGTCAGCGCTTGCAAGCCTTGCTGTTCTTAATTTCTTTCCTCAATTTCTTCACCGTCTGCTGGATGGACTGCTACCGAGTTGTAGACAGGCCCGAGGCCGAGCACGCGCCGCTAGAGCGCTACTTGAGCCCTTTCTTGCTGAACGGAAACTGCTCCAGAAACAAGAGCAGCAGGGGCCGCAGGGGCAGCAGGAGCAGCCAAAAGATGCTCGCGATTGGTAAGAGGAAGCTGCTGGTGGTCGTCACTTTCTGAAAATGAGAGAAGAACCTGGCAAGGAGAATCACAGCCATTTCGTCTCGACGAGTCCGTCTGCCATGGGGTTTGGACATGGGATTCACGCTTGCCCGGAACGTTTTCTCGCAAGCCACATGGTGAAGATATTCATCTGTCATGTTCGGCTGGAGTATGACATCAAGCTAGCAGAGGGAGACTGTCCGAATCAGATGCGGTTCGGGTTTATTGTGCTGACTTCCCCTGGTGCTAGCTTGTTGATTCGGCGGAGGGAGAAGAGCCCTGAGTTGGAGTGTATCTGATGTAGTACATTACTATACTAAAGTCCCCTTTGTCAGATAGAGTACTTTCATTGCGATAGTCTATCTTATAGACTTAATTAATACTCGCGTGCTTTCAGGATGCTCAACTGTCATTGGCAGGTGTAACTTAGTTAACATCAACCTGAGCTGACTCATCTCCGTATTGTCAACTGATCACGTGAACGGGGTTCTCCAGTCCCGTGACTCACCGCCTGCCCCAGCCTGCCGGTTATCCGTGTGTGTGGCCGATTTCGGGCCTCGCAGATCTGACCGCGTGCCAATTGTGGATGTGTGGACTGTGGAGGGCGCATTGGCATCTCTTTATCTCTACCTGCGACTGTGACTCAAGGGGCGCACGTCCATCACCGACTTTAAGAGCAATTTTATTGGTCTAAGGTTTGTATTCCCCAGATATCAAACACCAATTCCTCGTGTGACGGCACGCCGGAGTTGTCATGACGGTTCCGTGAGGGGAGTCGATGCAGCTGCATTTCTTCACCGATGCTCACCCTCTGCTGTCCTTGAAAATTCTCCTTCTCCTGGTATTCGAACCTGGACTAATGCCGCTCTTCTGAAATCACAGAAATCATGAAATCGCTCCATCAATTATTAGCTCGCCAACGAGCACTGCCTAGCTTCGCTGCTCCCCGTGTCCAGACTCCCCGCGCAACCCGATCATGGCAGCGATGCTTCAGTGCTACTCCGGCCGTTTCTGAGGCCGCTCGCCTGGACGCCTCGAAGCTCACCGTTACGAAAACAAGCACACCCAAGGAGTTATTACCCGCGAAAGACCTCATCTTTGGAAAGTCATTTACTGGTACTGGCGCTCCCAGAACATATGGCGCGAGGGCTGTACAGTGCTGATTGCAATTGCTCTTGTAGACCACATGTTTATTGCGGAATGGACCGCGAAAGATGGCTGGCTTACTCCCCAGATTGTGCCCTACCAAAAACTCCAGCTGGATCCGTCGGCTTGTGTGTTCCACTATGCGTTCGAATGTTTCGAGGGAATGAAGGCATACAGAGATAGTAAGGGCCAGATTCGGTTGTTCCGGCCCGATAAGAACATGAAACGCTTGAACAAGTCCTCTGCTCGGATTGCGTTGCCTAACTTTGACGGGGAAGCTCTCACCAAAATGATTGGAGAGTTGGTCAAGCTTGACAGCCGATTCATCCCTGAGTAGGTGGTGACACTATGTTGATTAGCCAATTCAGCTGCTAACTCTCCTCTAGCGCTCGGGGCTATTCACTGTACCTGCGACCCACGATGATTGGCACCCAGAGCACTCTCGGTGTTGGCCCACCAGGGTCTGCTCTTCTCTTTGTCATTGCGAGTCCCGTGGGCCCTTACTACCCGACCGGATTCAAAGCTGTGTCATTGGAGGCGACGGATTATGCAGTGCGCGCTTGGCCTGGGGGCGTGGGAGATAAGAAGTTGGGTGCCAACTATGCTCCCTGCATCGTTCCTCAGCTAGATGCAGCTTCGCGAGGGTTCCAACAGAATCTGTGGCTCTTCGGCGAGGAGGAGTACGTCACAGAGGTCGGCACAATGAACCTCTTCATTGCGCTGAAGAACAAGGAGACCGGAAAGAAGGAATTGGTGACTGCCCCTCTCGACGGAACAATCCTCGACGGTGTCACCAGAGATTCCGTGCTAGGTCTCGCCAGAGAGAGACTAGCCCCGAAGGGCTGGGATGTCTCCGAGCGCAAGATCAGGATGGCAGAGCTCGCTGAGGCCGCTAACGAGGGAAGACTGCTTGAAGTGTTCGGATCCGGTACTGCGGCAGTCGTCAGCCCCGTGCGAGCGATCAGCTACCGTGGCAAGTTGGTGAACTGCGGGTTGAAGGAAAACGAGGAAGCTGGAGAGATCGCTCTCCAGATGAAGAACTGGATTGAGGAGATCCAGTATGGAGACGAGGAGCATTCATGGAGGTTAGTCACTCGTGCTGTTCCCCCCCCCCCCCCCAATCTGACATTCTGCTAACATACTCTAGTTATATCCTGTAATCGGACGCGATAGCACGTTAGAGTTACTTGCATAATATCTCGATATCTTGATTATTTCGGTTAATGTTTTTGAGCCACGTTAGATATACTCTTAGATTGAAATTCATTTATGGTGCATCATCGCACCACAAGTGCCTGGTCCCCCAGACAGCCAACCAATATTATCCTTAGCCCTCCTCCCAACTCACCACTAGTACATCACAATCCCATTGGAAGACGCAATCTCCAAAAGCCAGTCTAAGCCTAGGTTCCAGTCCCCCAACCCAGTGCAAAACAAACGACTCGCAACGACACCATCCCATACCACAGCCGCAAGATCTTCCAAATCCCCCTTCCCGAAACGTATATCCGTATCGACCCCAGCCAGAAGCTCCTCACCGCAATAAGAACAATGATAGACCCAGAAACCTAGCTCCGAAGGGCAACAACCTCGGCGTTGTTAATAATAGCCAAACCAGTCGTCACCCGTTGGACGCCTAGGTAAGGTAAGGCCCCCCCCTCCCCCACATTTGAGCTGTTTGGACTGACTGACCTCTCTGGACCCAAGTACAGTACCCGTGACGGGAGTACGAAGTACTTAACGAATGTGGGTTAGTCAGTAGTTGAGTACAAAGGAAGGGGGGGGGCCTAGGTGGCCCCGCAGTCTCAGCCTCGTTCTTCACACTTACGGCCATGAAGTTCATGGATGTGCAGAACAAAAAAAATGTAGTACTAACTTCATACATACATACATACATACATACTGTGCATAATGTATAATGTATAATGTTATTGTATGCCAATCAACAAACGTAAACGAATTCAACGAGGTCCATGCAAGACGCCTTATCCTCAGGGGTTAATCGCCTGCCCTAAGTAGTGAGTGAGGGAGGAGGCACCAAGATGTCACCTCACTCAAGCCTGAATTCAAATCTAGTGGATCGATCGCGAAACCATACAGCGGTGGACATGTGGGTTTCCTACTACTTACCTAAATTGAAGGGAAAAAAAATAAAAATAAAAAAAAATATCCATCTCCATCTCCATCTCCATCTCTATCTCTCTCTCTGTGACCAACGGCGGAAGGAACGGCGGAGTACCTTTGTCAGTCGGATTCTAGCCTCGTCTTGGGTGGGATCGACTGGCAGGTGGACTAGGCTGAACTGGGCTGGGGCGGGTAGTTATACCAGACTGAGTATTAGCATGCGTCCAGCTAGTGACTAGTACTAGGTAGCCTGGAGGTAGAGGCTTGGTAAGGCTGAGCGACGCGACACAACTCAAAGCACGAGCGGAGGGATCCCGCGTCAATTTCCGAAATGCAGCCAATGTGCTTCCGACTCGCAGGGGCGGGCAGGCAGGCAGGCAGGCAGGCTCAGGGTGGGTTGAAGGTGTGGATTTTCGAGGCTGAAGGCTGAAGTCTAGGCTGCAGACTGGATTGTGTGTTGTATGTTGTTGTGTGCGACCTAGTACTTGCCTTAACGTATCATGACAATGAACGTCTGGACATTCATGCCTAAACCCATCCATCCCGTCCGTCCATTTACTTTTCCTGGTTAGGCTGTACGGCATCTGTGATGCAACAGAGGAACCGGGGTAGGCGCGTGTGATCGGGTATGATTCAGATGTCCAAGTACTCGTACTACACACACTATAACTATTACTTTGTAAAATGCAGAGGATCAGCATGGCGGGAGACGAAGATACCGGAAAGAAAGACTTGAGGGACGAGTACTACCTCGGAAGAAGCAATAATGGAACTAGGTGCGTGTGAATAACAATCTCCAATCGCCGTCACACGGGGCCTAGAGGACGTGGACAGCTGAACTACACCGTAGTAGACACGGGCAGATCGACAAACTAGCAACTGTAGAATTTCATGGATCTACCACTACTACCACTACTACTACTACTACAACAAAGTACTGCCGATACTACCTCAGTATTTAGAAAGAAGTATTCAGGCCACCCTCGGCATGTCCATTCAAAATTAATGGCACAAATTATGAAAATACCGAATACTCGCATGTAGGATCTGGTTTTGGATAGCCCCTGACTTGCTCGATCAAAAACTCCAAGGTCACTTTGTCTCAGTGTTATTCATTGATTCATGGACGGCGTCAGAACCTCAATGACACCGTACCCTTGAGAAAAATAGAAATGGGTACTCGCAGTGATTTTCAAGGACAAAGCAAACATATCAACAGCGCATCAGTGTGGGGAATACTTAGTTAGCCTCGCTTCGAAGCCGAGCAAGCGGCATCCATGATTCCAAAAGGTGGTAAATAAGTGTAAAAAAAAAAATAACCCCTCATTCTTCACTATTGGGTAAAGCTTGCCTTGAAGGTAATGGCGGAGATAGTCTTTGCACCGAGCGCGATCCTGGAGAATAAAGGAGAGAAGGACTCTATGGTTTTGTATGGTTTGTTATTGTCGGAGTTCGGATATAAAAAAGCAGGACTCAAGTCTGTGCCACAGGTTCCATCTCTTTGTTCCATCTTCTTTCCTCTGGCGGGGATGTCTGTTATGTGGAGGATTGGCGCTGTTCTTCAGGAGTCAGCAGAGGAAAGAGATCGGGGGGAACTGGAGTATGCCTTCCTTCCACTGTAAGTAGCGGTAAATCCATGAGAAGATCGCTATGCTGATTTGAAAAAAAAAAAAAAAATCTCGACGACTGTGTGCTTCAAAAGTCCCATCACAGCTGTGACTGTACGACATGAGCCTTGATCATTATTATTACTCCAAAAGATTGGCACTGGAATCCACCTGCAGTCTTGGAAATATTATTGCCACCGTCGACTCCGTTCTCAATCCCTCAAGCACAGGAGGCGCTCTCGGACCAAGATGCTGGGCCAAATCCCGGGGTATGAGAAAGGGACCAAGGATTTTGGTAGTAGAATGTTGCTACCTCCTTGGCGATTCTTCATCTCGCGCATTGCAGCGGTGCCTGCGAGGAGATCACATTGCGTTGGGGGTTCAGACCCAGTCAAGGTCAGCTAGGCTTTAGCCCTAGAGCGAGCGTTTGATGTGAGAATGCAGAGCAGCGCGTCCAGGCTGGCCAAAAGCTGTTGTGTCGACATGTTGATTGTAGTCGTTGAGGCCTCCTCCCTCAGAATCTCCCTGGGTGGGGATTTGATGGTGTTTCCAATTCCAGCAATTGACCAAGGCTATCTCAATAGCTTCAGTCAGCGCATCCAACCTGATGACCGCCTTGCGAGTGAAGGCACAGTCCGGACGATGCTGGTCAGTTAACCAAGTCCTATTCCTCAAGGCGTTGCGTGTTTTGGTGAGTAGAGAAAACGAAGGGTTGAGGTCCCATATGACGTCTCGGCAATTATCCCATATCCAGCTAAACTGTTCTACAAAATCGGATTTGCCGCTCGGTGTCTCCCTCAACCATGCGGCGAGAATCGCTTGATGCAGGGGCTGCAGGGTCAAGAGCGAAGTGCCCCAGTTTTGACCGGGAGTCCCAGCCATCAGACAAACATTGTACCAGTCTTTTGCTAATTCGCATCGGAGTTCTTTCTCATTAACCGGCTCTCTGTTTGCTCCTGGGTTGTAGTTTGTACCAAGAGTCCGGTTGATTGTTCCCAACTCCATGAGGTGGGTGGCCGTGTTTGAGTCAGTTGTTACTTCCATGACGGTTGCCAACTGTCGTAGTTGGGCAAAAGGACGGATGAAAAAGTTGCAGTCAAAGTCGCGGAGACGCAGTTTCTGAGCATTAGGGTCAAGATGCCCTCCTCCCTGGAAGAAAAGAGTAACACGGTGCAGGGTCCAAGCCCTCTTGAGTACATCAACCGCAGTTCTAACATTTCTCCACGTGTAGAATATACCATCCATATCCAGTGAGTATGGCGATGGAAGCCTGATTACAATCTGATCGAGTATATGAAAGGGGAAGAGGCTAAAGGTGTGAGAATTCATGATGATGGGGGTGCACACCCTGCCTTGGATGACTGGAGAGTGGCCATAACAGCGACGGTGAATGTGATGGCGGGAAACTCTGAAGAGAGATACAAAGCTAGGGCCCAATTCAATCTGCAGCAGACATCCGCTGAAGAGAAAGTGGATTAGCTCGCCATACAGACCCCTGCTGGCTCGTAGAAGATTGGAATAGGAGGCTAGAGAGCATGGTCCAGTCAACGAGCCCTGGGAGGTATCAGCCAGCTCGGTCCAAATCATGCATCGGATATCGTATGGAAGTCGACCGAAGTCTCCTAAGCCTGCTGCTAAGGCCATGATTGAGAAAAATGCTGAGAGGATCAGGCTCTGGGTGCTGATTTATTGACTCAACGTCTGATGTATCGGCAATAGTAAAAGACATCCGATCCCCTCCTTGCAGCATTCATGCGTCTTTTTGAGAAGGACAACGGTGCAGTTTCTGGAGGGGCAGATTTTGAAGGAGAAAACTGGTGAAGAAAAGCAGAAATTGGTCATGAGCTCATAAACTCATGATTCATAGTGAGTGGCTAGGAAGTATGTAGATGTCCATTCCGTGAACTCTGTTTGACGTGGACAAGAGAATTATGTAGCTCCATCTTTGTTTATAGTGCATTAACAGCTTCACAAAGACAATAAACCTTTATCTGGTATTGAACCTGCTTCAATGTACGTGATTCTACCTCATGGACAATGAAAGCGAACGTAAGGATGTTCTCAAGCAGGCCTAGTGCTGTTCCCGCCTTGTGTTTCCTGGAGAAGGATTCCGAACAGAGTGAGTGCAATTCACCTCCAGTCCTGAGATTGAGAAGGTAGTGGATCAGGGACATGTGAAGATATCGTGCAATGCAAGTTGATAATAATGACAAGGCTCAACCCATCTCTTTGCTAGTTACAACTTTGCCAGCACTCAGCAGTCAGCACTAGGCTCAAGCAGTTCAGCCTCATCACTGTTTACGGCCGTATCTCCAGCTCTCCACGGACATCTGAGCATCTGAAGCCTGGATATCACCAATAATGGATTGGGAGTGGATATTATTACCCACATCCGACACTTCCCATGGAGGGAACAAGCCAACGGCTCCGACTTGCTCCGCCAACACTGGGGTTGCGACTGGAGTTGCGGTGCACACTACGGCCACTGCCAATATCTCGAGTCATGGGGAAGGTTGATTGATAAGCCTCAGCTGTCAGAATGGCGTAAATGCCACGCGTTAAGCTCTCACGAGCAATGGCAAAAGTTGTTTCGGCCCTTCCCGCCCAAATTAGAATCTGACTGATCATGCTTTACTGCTTCTAGAATGTTTGCTGAAACGTCGAGTCCGCTGACGACAGGCTCTGTCCGACTTATCTGAGAATTCTTGTCGCGCGGCTCTTCCCTCAAGGATTCATCAAACCTGGGGTCGAACTGCCAGGGATTCCTGGCTGGCTTGGAGGATGTGCCCGAGTTTCAACTGCCAGAGTGAAATTCGGTCGGAGAACGCTCGTGATCCGGAGTTAACTCAGCTGGACCTGGTTACGGCCAGCGAGGCAGCGGCTTGGGTTACATGCAAATCGAACAGGGCATGGAAATGGTGTTTTTGTTCCTAGGATCTCAGCCAACCGAGAAAGATTGACTTTCTCACGGAGAGTATTATTTTGCAACCCGCATCTTGCGAATCACATGAAACCAGCACCATGACTGGGGAATGATGATTGGCCGGCTCGTTAAATCCGTGCCGCCATTTGACGGACTCGCAGTGACTGCAGATTGGCAGATCGTGGCCCTTTTAGGCGGAGCCTGTCAGTCCCCAGGCCGGCTGTCTGTGATTCCGTTGGCTCAAGTCGTCTGGCTCAGGCTTGCGAGCCAACCAATGATGCTGTGAGTCTGATGTTGGTTTCTTCAGCCCTACTTGCCGGCCACCGCTAGCGTCCGTTAGAGTCGGTGGCAGCTGGCTTGACGGAGAGGACCTGACGGTCAGATTGTTCAGCCGCGTTCCCATCTCGCCTAATGTTCATCGAAGGTAAGTTTCAACTTTCAACGATTGTTTTTGAGTCTCTAGGACGAGTATAAAACGGTCAGCTGCAGGGGTTTTGAGGCTCCTATGGGATAGGCGGATCCCCAGCTGGAATGGGCGTGGAACGCGTGGTCTACTTGCAAGGGATTGGTTCTGGCGGTGTTATGACGGAGATAGCACACTATGCCGCGCGCTGTAGTACATACCTCCCCCTTGGCTCAGCCATTGGGAACAACCAAGTTAACCAACTCACCATTGGCATTAACCAACACGGATTTGACGTCGAACCATTGTATTAATAGCAGCAAATGCCGACCACGAGCGGGCGCCCGAACTGGCATGTCTCACAAGCACCCTCACCACGAGTTTCATGCCATGGCACTGCAGATCGGCTCAGCAAGGGAGGCCTATTGGAAACTAGCGGGCGTCTGGGGCTGAGGAGTGAGGACATTCTGGCCCCAAAAAGACAAGGGTCAAGGAGTCGATGTTAGCCGCGGGGCGAATTCCACTTTTGGCCTGATAGCGCATGATCCATCATCTCCTCTTGTGCTGTTGGTTCCCTCGTTTGGAGAGTCATGTTGACGATTCCGATGGATATTTATTTCGTTAGTTTCACATGATCTACAGTCGAGCTACTCCATACTCCATCCTCTGTACTCCATTTCAAGGGAAGCTCGGGCTCCTCGGAAAACCGAAGACTCCGACTCCAAAGCAAAGCAAAGCAAATACGAGCTCCTCCAGGTACGAGGATTCTCAGTATGTATGTGACTTGAGTACGAGTACCCACCTTCTAGAGAGTGAGATCTTTATCCTTAGCCGGGCTGCCAAGATCAAGGGGGGCAACGTGGCCGAAATCGAGACCGTGCGTCTGAGGATTGGATTTTGTGCCATGCCTCCATTGCGCTGCGCATTTCGCCCGATGCAAGAGGTCATTCGGGGCGCCCGGCTCCCAACTTTGCGAAATAGGGGACGGTCCTGATTGGGTGAGAGGCGGATTCTTCATGTAAGGTGGGTGATACTGAATGCCATCCAAACATCCTTGTCGGCCTCGATTTGTCATTGCCACGGAATCTCCGTCATCCACGAAGTCTCCATCGTTGGGGAGACATCGATACGATACGATACGCACGGAGGCGAGAATGGACCGATCTCCAAGCTCAAGCCCAGTCACCGAGGGGTTATGGATAGGACTCAGGAAATTGTAGGAATGGATAACTCCGGCTCGGGTCTTTCCTCCAAGGCTATCTATCTTCTGCGGAGACAAGCAACACAGGCCAAGCTCCAGCGTCCTCTGATCGCGGCGCTATGGTTCGTCCGTGTGGATTAGAGTCTGCAGGTCGGAAAGAGTTCCAGTTGCAGACTGCAGATTGCCAGATTGGCAGAGATTAATTTGGGGTTAATTTTCAGTGAGGAGGGCGACGAGGCGTTGGTAGGTCGCATTGTGCTAGTACGATTCAGGCCATATTCGGCGCTGCCAACCTCGTCGAGAGTCAAGAGTCCAAGACCCGGAGTATCTTGGAGCGACGAGGTATTCAGCGAATGCACAAAGATAGATAGATGATTGAGCGGTCTCCCAGCAATGCGTACTCTGGGTCAAAAACCGATACACTCGGTGAGAGGCGGGATGTGCAGGAGGAATCTGAATTATGCAGCGGATGCAGCTCGTGGCTTGAGAAGGATCAACAGACAGAGACAAAGTTGTTTAAAATCATGACCGTAAGAAGACTAATTGTGAGGATCAGGATGCCAGTGACCAGAGCCGTGTAACCTGGCGATCCATCGGTCGAAGGCTCGAACCATTCTTTCCTGCTGTGGCCACGCATATTATCATCATTATTTGTTTCATGCTGGAAGACACGGACCTGCTCGCTCAGAATTGCCAACTTGGACTGTGATGATTGATTGGAATTCCAGCCAGACAACAGGCAACGGACCGGAGAGACTCTCCGACTGACAGACCGACAGCATGATGCTCCCCACACAACGTGCAAGGAATCGGTCAAGGGGCCGGTCACTGGCGGCCTGGCCCCGGCGAGGAGGCTATTACGAGGCAATTTATCGAATTATCACTCATCGCGACGGAAGATTCACTCATCTGCATTCTTGACCAGCGAATGGGAAACCCGCTAACCGCTAATGGCGAATGCGTCTTGACTCTTGATTAGAAATTGACAGCCGGCGTTCTCGGACTCGGACTCGTTTGTTTGCATTTTGCACACCTTCAGCCACTCTGGAAACAAAACCCGAAAAAAGGCCAAAAACGAAAAAGCAAAAAGGGAATTTAAAAAAAAAAAAAAAAGGAAATACAACCAACAGGGCTTGAAAGAAATGGGTCGAAGAGGCGGGAAAAAGAAACGAGTGACGATCTCCGGAGATCGCATCAACAAAGCTAACCTTGACCTGGGATGACTTGGACCATGGGCTGGAGGCGCTTCATGCCGCCGTTCATGGAATCATGGAATCATGAATTGGATTCATGGAAGCAGTGGAATGCTGAAAATGAATCGCTGGAACCACATGGTGGAACATTCCTGCTGTGCTGGTCAGTTCAGCACAGCCAGGGCCCCAGGGCCCCAGGCCCCCTACAGCCAGCCGCCATCCTCCATCCTCCATCCAGCCTTGATAGGAGTGGCCTAATGACCTAGTCCCATACAGGCAACCGGAGGTAATTAAATTAAAATAAAAAGACACTCGGTGATATCGGGCATCCGGGGTTCCGCGTCCATACCAGCAACTACAGCCTCAATCCCCCAATTTGAGTGACGCAGCCCTGCACTCGCTCTTCCTTTCGGGAATGGTTCCCTTGCAAATCCCAAGTTCCCAACACATGGTCATCATGCTCGCCAAAAAAAGAAAATTAAATTGATTATCCAGGTTAATTATTATTTCTCCAGCTATACGCACGGACTAACCCTGGTATCGCAACGGCGCAATGGCGCTACCTGTCTTGGACTCGAAGTCTGGGGGCTGAGCAGCACACCCAGAGAGCTCCGTCCACACTGGCTCGCTCGTCTTCGTGTCTTCACTGAACGAGAGTTAAATACTCTGGATGCGCCCTGTTTGAGTTTCAGCCTGTGGATCAAACCTGCCTTCGAGTCTGGACTATATAGTATATAGCCCAACCCTCTCCTTCCCTTCTCCATTCTCATACTCATCATTCCCATACCTTCCTGCTCTGGCTACTACTACTACTACTACTACTACTGTTACATCATGCATCGCTCCAACGGAAGTTATTCATACTCTACAAGCTCAAGAAATAATGGCACGAGTAGTGCCTTCAGTCCCAATGCCAACCCTAATGAGGACTGGACCAAGATCTCCGACTTGGCTGAACGGCGTCGTATCCAGAATCGTATCGCTCAGCGGAACTACCGTACGTGCTGCTGTGATGCGAGCTGCGAGCTGCGAGCTACTGAATTAGTCTAACCCTGCGACAGGCAAGAAGCTAAAGCGTCGTCTGGAGGATCTTGAAAAACGTGCTGCCTCCGCTTCCGAATCCCCAGAGCGATCTCTGAAACCAGAGCCCCCAAGGGTGACGGTCAAGTCGCGCGCAAAGCATACTCGCGCATCAAAGTCGACTTCCGATGTCCACAGCCCGGCCTCGACAGACCGTGCCTCAACATACGATAGCTATTCTACGCAGGAGGACCGAGGGTCGATGTTTTCATACCAGAGCACCCGGCAGCTTTCCACGTCGCCCCCGCCCCTCCTCTCGTATCCCTCATACTCCTCCCTCGATCCATACAGCCACTCCTCATACGGCCACCCGCCCGCATACCACCCCATCTCGGGGCCCTACAGTGATATGTCCTATCACAGCGAGTACCCCTCGCCCGTGCCGTCACTCCTCCCCATCTCGATGGCTGGTGCGGCAGCGAAAAAGTACTCCTCGTACGGCGACGACGATATCATCAGCCCGTTCAACATGAGCTACGCCTCGATGGCGGGAATTGATCTGTCTCCGCCGCAACATCACCCGGAGAATAGTAACATTCCTGTACATACCCTCCCTTCCATCAGGGCGACGTACCCGCAGTTCGTTAGCAAGAGGAGCTAATGTCTTGTTTTTTTTCTCCCGCCAGATGCCAGCTTTGTCGCAAGGCTATAGCGATGACCACTCTTCTCCGTCGACGCCCGCAGAGCCTTCTCTGGCTTGTCCTCTGACGCCGGAGTCAGACCCTGCCTCGTTACACCCGTACCCTCTATTTTGAACTGCGTTTTGTTCACTTTATATTTTTTTTTTTTTTGATAACGAATTATGACTTTACTGGGGTCGGTCTTGAACAAGATGTGCAATAATAGGCCGGATGGAATCTTTACATGGGATAGATGCATGGCACAGGCGTTATTTAGTTGATCTAGAGACAGGACTCTAGAGTACTTGGGAAATTGATCTCCTATCGAATCTAGACACATTTACAATATTACTACTCTCTTTCTCAATCTCTATCTCAATCTCAACTGTCCAGACTCTAGACTCAGAGTACGGGGGCCAAAGTCCAACCAGGTTACAGCCCTGCATGCACCGTCCAATCACACAACCCGATTTGGCCCCCAAACACCGCGCGCAACCAAAGCTCATCCACCTTGGAAACTTAACAGTGAAACACCCCCTCACTGGGAGCAGAGCTGAGGGAGAATTAACGGATCCCTTCGGAGATAGCCCGACTCTCGTCTCCAGGGGCCTGGTTCTTTCATCCATCCATCATTATAAGTATTATCAAGCACGGAATTCTTTGTATCAATTCCGTGTCCGTGCCGTCCTGCGTCCGTCTTCAACTTCCTTTCAATCTAATGAGATTCTCATTCGTCCGGATAGCGACGGGCGGCTGCCTGCTAACAAGTTGAAGTTATGGAAGTCTCGGAGTTAAAACAATCAATCGATCCATATTGATGGAGGCAAATTGACTCATATCCACGATCCAATTTCCAGTGGCCTCGGGACCATCGGCTTGGATCTTCTGGAGTGGGTTGGGTGAAGCAAATACTAACTCCTGCTTGACTCGAGTACGAGTGAAGAGTACGAGCGAAGAGTGACGAGGCAGTCACTACCTGGGCTAGTTACCGACTCACGAAGGACGGGCTCACTCAGGAAAGTCAGTGGCGTTCCCGTCGTATAGGTAATAATTATATAATAATACCTTAACAAGTAGTAAGCACCTCGTTCCGTTCCAGGTTCACTGAGTAGTACTTCCTCCTACCGTCTCGTCTCGCAAGCACCCAGTTTCAGGCTGTCCAAGCAAGCTTCATCGAAAGAAAGGATTTGCAAGATTATTCATGATGTGATTGAGGTGATTGAGGTGATGTGATTTGAAATAATAGATTAATAGTTCGTTAGTTATTATTATATTATATTATATATCATGGGTTTGTCATCCCCTACTGGGTAACTAGTCGGTACTCTTGGAGAGGTTGGGACGGAATCGGATAGGATTTGACTCCGAAATCCGAGTCCCCCTATCTAGACTCCGCTCGACATGATAGCCTATTATTTTTGTAGGTACAAGAGATGGTGGGTGGGTGTCTAGCTAGCCGAGGGTGGTCGTTATGCTATTGCGATGCTGCGCCTCTTGGGCGTGCCGTGACGTATCTATCTCCGGTACGGAGTACCTAAGTAGTCTATACGAAAGAGTACTCCGTAAGGAGGAGTTATCCTGTGCCTTAGCGCTGCCAAATTCCTAAACGAGGAATTGGGGGACGCGGGGCCGAGGAGAAGGTTGGGGGACGCGCAAGATCCTTTCAACCTGATAATAATCATTAATCTCATTTCCCCCATGAATGATCCGTTTGTTCGTTCAACACCGCCACATCCGTCACGTCCAAGCTCAGAAGTCAGAAGAAGATCATACCCCAACTGCAGAATTTAGGTGCTGAGCCGAGAAGCAAAGTGATGATACATAGCTAGCCTGAGTCTGACAGCGGAGTTACTAGCTCCGGGAGTCAGCTTGTGTATTCGGTTTTGGAAGGGGGGAAGGCTTATCATGCCATGGCGCTAGACGTGGGGATCGTTCTGGGATGGACAATCTGTCATTTGTTGGATAATTCATGTTATTATTGGCGATTGTCTGAGACAGCCTCAGTCTGTCTTGGGCCTGTCTTGGACTCTGTCTTGGACTCTGTCTTGGACTTTGTCTTGGACTTTGTCTGGGCCTTTGGCCTGTGACTTGCTGGCTCGTATAATGAACGATGCCCAGGAATGGTTAAGCTGTCGCCTCGTGAAGATTACGACGCTGCCCTTGGCTCTTGACCTTCTGGAACGAATCTTCTGAGATTGTGGCTGGCTTCATCCAACTCACAACGGAATTACCCTGCGCTTCTTATCCCCGGTTCGTTTCCATTTCCGTTTCCGTTTTAGCCTTGACCCTCAACTGTCAACAGCTTCATTGTCCCTCCTCCGTCCGGGCGTATGCGTATTCGAAACGGAGACCAGATTAGGCTGCGCCCGGTTCAGGACACGCACTTGAACCTTATCCATACCGGATCATACTGGACTCTCTTTGTGTTGCTGCTCCCCGGACCCAAACCCAACTGCGTTCAGGATCAGGCAGACAGGTTATGCCTCCACTGGCTCGACCTTGCGAATCGGACAAGGCGCAGAAGAGGCTGGATGAACAACCCCCCCTTCTGCTCCTGGATTGAATGGAACAACGAACTGCTTGCCAGATGCGGAATATACGATCTCCATACCTCATAGGTTACGGGCACTGACAATCACCATGCAAGCTAAGACACCCAATGAAGGATTGAGCCTCAGCCTCGTGGATCGGCGAACAAATGGACACTTCGAGAGTGCTGATCGCGTTATTTACCCTGATGGAGTTTGGCCTTGAATTAATATTGGATGCTCCATTGCTGCCTCTGCTGTCTTTGAAGTCTGAACTGCCACGCCCAGGCAATCAACTCCCACCAGCAACTATCTCGTGCTCTCATTTTATTCAACGGCTTGATGCTTTCACATGTCCAAGCCTGAATCTTGAACCCCGCTAGGGCCCGCAGGAGACAATCGTGGAATCGTCTACCGATTGCCGGCCTGAAAAATGTCTGAGACTGAGCCTGGAGTCAAGCTTTCATTATTGACTTCTGAATTACTGATACAGTTACTCAGAGTACAGCATTAGTTCGACGCCCTGATCGGGCTTACTACCGGATTCGCCTAGGCTATCAGAAACGAGGCACAAACTCTATAGGAAGCCGCGCGAAGCTGAAGCTGCCTTTCACTGCCTTTCATCCGGTCTGCTTCGCCACCTCGCCATTCTCAAGTGACAAGTCTCAAGCTCCATATTCAATCTCTCGTGTTGGTCTACTATTTTTGGATATCCGGAGACCAACTGGTCGTGATCATGATCGTGACCAGGATCAATGCCACGCCAGCCGATAACCTGACCACGTTGTCCAATGCTACAGCACGTACGGAAAGGTCCTGTTTCCTGAGAAAAAAAAAAGTGTGCTTGAAGAAGTTGCCCTAAGTGACCTTCCTCAGCGGGTCGACATGAACAGTTTATCACTCCATGTCTCTAGTTCGGCCTTAACAACGTTCTAAGGCAGAACCCTTACCATCACCAATCAAGATACCATGTTGGTATTCTAACGACTGAGCACCATTACAAGAGCAATCATTTTCATATAGTTGTGTCCACGCCTGTTGGATAACTTAGAACGCCAATACCACAGTGCAGCCAAATAGAAGAAGAAAAAAACAACCCTACTCACTCCGAAGACTATAGGGGACAAACAGACAGACAGACAGACAGACAGACAGACAGACATATTCCATCCCTTATCAAAACCAAGCTTCCAAAGAGTCATTCCAAGGATTTGTTATATATGGCCTAAGAGAGAAGAAGGGGGAGGGTGGGGGGGGTGGAGGGGGGAGGACTACCACAGTAGGATAATAACCCTTATATCATATATATGCTCCAGGCCTTGTTTCAGATACTCTTAACTTTCTTGGGTAGGTAGGCAAGAACTGTAATAGTAAGGCTTCTTTTATCCTTTACAAGCGCGTAAATAGTAGTATCTTGAACGAAAACCTAACCTTCGGTTGATGGTGCTTTAGCAAGTGTAGGAAGGAGGTAAGGTAAAGTAAAGTAAAGTAAAGCTATAAATCAAGAATTCGAGCCCTCAATATATATATGTTACATCGCCAGTCACTCTAAGTAGAGATGAATGAATGTATGGGCCCAAGCGCGGTCGACCAGCCTTTCTAGTTAGATAGAAGACAAATATAACTACAGAGTAACTACAAGATAGATCGAACTCTTAAGCCCTAGTCAGGGCTCAGATATTTCGAAAAAAAAATAAAAATAAACAAATATTAGAGTGAAATTTCCTTCGTTGACTCAAGTGAAGAGATCATCGATCTATGCTTACGGAATGAGCAGCTATCACAGCGTGCGCTACCTAAGAGAAAACGAAATAAGGACGTGACCAAAATCTCATATGAATTACGTTCATAATGTTTATGTCAGGATCCGTGTTTTACCCGTTAATTAGCCCGGACACAACGCCAGGGATGGTAAAAGTTGACGCAAGACGCCTCAATGCAGGGTGAAAGCACAAAGCACTGGTGGGACGGGGAAAAAAAACACCGAATAGGCATATGGAAAGAGGAGAGAGGAATAGATAGGTAGGCGGGGGAGGTTAGAATCTGAATTGAATGAACGGTATTGAATAGGTAGACTGTAGGGGAAAAAAACGGTATGTGGACAAAGCGAAGTAAGATAATAACAGAAAAAGTATGGAGATCAAACTTCTGCCCCGGTTATGTTCATTTGGTTCGGGTTGTACCGCCGCCGCCGCATCGGAGCCTTTTTCCGTCGAGCGATGGCCGAGTTCGCATTCTGTGCATTCTCTCCCCCCATGGCTGTGTCCCCGTTGTCGCCGTAGCTGCGCTGCAACGTTTGGAAATAAGTCATCTCGTCCAGCTCGAGGAGGTCTGTGGGCTTCATTCGTAGCCACTTCATGCGTGGGCCAGATCTTGATCGATCTGAAACTCGGAAACCGTAGATGCGCGATTCGAACAGCCTGCCTTCTCCCAGACCAGGGCAGAAGTTGGCTGTCCGCGTGCCGTTGAGTTCTAGCGGATACACGGGACGAGAGGTATCGGTTGAGGTCTGGTTACTGATACCTGTGGAGGTCGTAGTTGTAGTTGTGACGGTCGAAGGGAATGAGGCTGAGCGCGTTGGTGATAGCGTGGATAGGTTGGCGTTGAAACGGGGTCCGATGTCCAAATCAGGGAATGTCATGAAGAACAAGCAGCCAAATGTGGTCCCGAAGAAGGCGCCGTCGACCGAGTGAAACCTGCTGTTCGGCGGTGTATACAAGTCCTGGCAGCTCGGGCAGAAGAGTTTCACTGTTTCTTGGCCTGGAGTGTCAGATCGGCCAACAGGAAGCACCTTGCATCCGCTACAGTAGACCCGCGGGCAGACACCGAAATGCTGCATCTCGTACTTCTCTAGCATCTGCTGGATACCTGGCCGTGAGGTGATGTACCGTTGGTGGATCAATCCGTAGAGCAACTCTGCGGAGCTTTCGATCACGCTCAAATCGCTTGCAACTCTTGCGTGTCTCCGCTCCCTTCGGTAGCCGGGCGGCTTCTCATCACCGAGTAGCTCATCTTCGTCTTCTTCCTCTTCCTCTTCCTCCTCCTCCTCTTCGTCCTCTTCTGGTTCCACGTCCAGGATCATCTCTAGAGCCTCCTTGTACCTGGGTACCTGAGACTGCAGCCCCGTCAGGTTGAAGTCATCCTCGATGAAATCCTCCGAGACCTCCGCAAAAAACTCATGACCCATCAACTGGCAAAACGAGGAGATCCATGACTCCGGCGCGCCTTCAGACGACGACATATCGAACGAGTCGGACGGGACAGTGGAGGACGGCGTTGATTCAGACAGTTGACTCAGATCCAGCCTATCTAGGCCGTCGGCCAACGCCGAGCCTACTTCTCTCGACACGGTGCTGGGATGCAATTAGAAAAGAGGCAAATTAAGCCGAGTAACGGTTGGCGGAAGACCAAGGAGACCAACAGCCTATTGCCACGATTCTCCAATTCCAGCTTCTCCCTCTACCCTGCTCAAGTCCAGGGAAAATTTAGAATATGAGAGAGCCAAGAGGGATGGATAGAAATATGCGGAGGCAGCGAGTGCGGACAAGGTTCGGTGTGGTTAGAAGAGCGATGGTGTCCTGATAAGCCGAGGGGTCATGTCAATGTGCGGGACCACTACGGCTTGTTGTGCGATGGCTGAATATTGACGCGATGAGCTTAACCCCACTAACCGTCCTCAAACTGAGAGTCACAGTCGCGAAGTGGCGTAGACAGAAATTCGAAGGTCGGACCTCTTCAATCCCAAGTATCCACCAAGGGAATGCGATGGACTGCGTAGAGGGGTGAATTTTTCTTTGCGGGTTTGGGGAAGCGATCGATCGACGGAGGTTGACGGACCTCCGAATTAGCCTCGTGGGGCGGTGGGCAACGTTAGAATTAAAAGCAAAGACCACTGAGTGGCCGACGGAAGCACAATTATTAGTTGGTCGTTTTCTAGATGTATTATTCTTTGAAGGTCGACTGAAGAGCTGAAAAGGAGATTACGAAAGATCAAAGATGCAAGAGAGGTTGGTTGGTCACGTGGATATTGGTGCCTCGGGCAGTGTTGATGCCTGACGCTGAGTTTACTATGAAGTATGAACTAGATGTATAGTGGAAGACTCGAGTGAAGAAATGCGTAAAATGGGTATCATGCCAAAAGACAATACATCAGTGCGTCAACAGTACACCGGGCGAGTTAAGTCAGAATAAATCCCTTATCACTCGTGCGAATTCCCCTTCATCTCCCAACACACCTGAGAGTCCTTCTCCAGTATTCTGGAGCTCCCCCTCGGGACCGATAAAACCGTTCATCCCATCGGCTCCCGTCGGTGCCATAAAGTTACCGAATCCGCCGACAGCCTCGAACAAGGTCGTGAGCTCATGGCTCATCTGTAGCCCATTCAGGGGGCTATTGCCCAGCTCACCAACCCCGTTCAGAGGGCCGTACACCGACAAATCTTCCATTGGGTGACCGGCCAAGCCAGCCATTGCAACGGCAGCTGTCGAATGCGGGTCGTTGGCATCTGTCCCGAAAGGGCGCGCAAGGACGCCCAATCTCTCACCGATCTTCCTCAGACCTTTTATTGTCTTCCACAAGCGTTTCGACACATAAGACTTGGTGCTAAATCCGTTGACAAGGTCTAACGCTGAGTAGAATTCATCCCGTAATTGGCGGTTAAATTCGGTGGGCGCATGGCACACAGCCAGAAAAAGGACACCGAGCGCCGAAACGAGGAAGTAATTAAAGGTGATTTGCTGCGTGCGATAGATGTCGGAGGTTTGGTTCAGCCGAGTTAGAACTCGGACGGTGTCTTTTGCGACGTCAATTACCGTCTGAGCATGTCCTTTATCTTCGGCAATACTTGTAGAGGAGTGGAGGACTGGCCGATAAATGAGTATTCGTAGTTGGTTCATGCGCAAATACAAAAGTATGCGCAATCTTTGAAGACCTCGGCTGGCCCTTTCCCCTTGTTTCGGAGACTCGGAAGGATAGAACTTGAGGGCATCCGGAATTTGCTTGTACCACTGCAGGACTTGATAGTCCAAGTAGCCGATCTCGTCTCGGCGTATATCCGTTGCCCCGTCTGAGCCTAAGCCAGAGTACCAGACCTTTGAGCTAATGCGGTTGTACGTGATCATGCATTTCAAGTACTGTAGAGAGGGATCCTGAAATATATAAGCAAAGCGACATACAAAGGTTGGTGGTATACTTACCGGCTCGGGTAGATTGGGGTCAATATCTTCGTCTTGTATGACGAAAGGCAGCCCCGTACCGAAACTCCATCGTCTGTCCAAAGTATATATTGCCCAGAATACTTTGACAATCTCAGGCCATTGGGATTCGTCTGGGAAAGACCTGGCCAGCGCATCTCGTCTATGTAGCCCCATCTCAAGGCACATACGAGCGGCCATACCGATGATTCGATAAGCCAAGGCGTCCTCATCTATGTGAAAGTGATACGTAGCCTGTCCAATCAGCAGAAGCCGGCACATAAAATATCTGGATTTAACTGACCATTAATGCTAGGAGCTGGATGGTTTTGACGTCCAGCGTTTCCCAAATCTTGGACTCAATAACTGGCTTGACGCTTAAATATAACCGCCGGCCGAGCTCGCTCTGCCCGCCACCTTCGACAACGAGGGTAACTGCAAGAATGAGTTTTATAAGGGTCGTGCTGTCATCTTCAAGGCCATCTGCGCCTGCTAGCCCTCGGTGCATAAGTCCCGTGCGCATTGCTGCATCCATAAAGGTATAAAGCAGGGTGACCTGTTGGGTGATTTGATCAATCTCGACGATTGGGTACATGATGCCAATCTCCTCTTCATAGACTAGGCATAATCGTAGTGCTTCGTCTTTTTTGATTGCCCAGATCGGATCTTTTGACGGATGCATGGATTGACGCAATGCTGGCACATGAGGAGGGGATTCTGCCGGCGTAGCATGTGCCGTCGTCATATCATCTTGTATAACTTCCTCAGCCTGCGCAATACCCATATCTTGAAGGCTTGATCGAGCAACATCAAAGTTGAATGCTGAGCTGGTGGGGCCGTGGAACCAAGGATGTCTTATGCGAGGCTTCCCCGGCGGAGGATGTATAGGTGTAAAAACCTGTGAGCCATCACGAGCGAAGTTATCGAAGGCTGTGGTATCGAAAGTAGACCTTTGCACGCGAAGTTCATTAAGGCTAGTAAAAAGACCGCCGACTTGATCCTGCAGCGAAGCGATTTGGTCTTTCATCGACCGGAACTCACTGGAATGAGCCTAATGGTTAGTCGGCAACATCGCAGAATCATATCGGTAGAACGTACTCGGAGTCCTTGAAGTTATTATTGCAGCAGTTAGGTGCATAGCGGCCTGAAGATGGGTTAGCGGCTGACCAAGGCAAGCATCTGGCAACCAACATTCGAGTTTCAAGTGTCCACAACGCTGACAGGGCACCTGGCCATTGCACTTTATTTTCCGGCGCTTGCACTCGTTACTAAGACAGGTTTAGCCAATGTCGTAACGAGAAATCGGTGGGTTCGAAAGCGTGGCCATACCAGGCAATGGAGATGTAGCGATTCCGCTTCGATCGCGTCTGGGTTCCGTTGGACGGTTCCGCCTTTCTCTTCGCACCGTCGCTGGTCGGGGTGTCGATTTGTTCTTCTGGCGAGGCTTGAAACACAGTCGTGTCAGTCTGAGGAGGTTCTGAATCCATGCTGGACGCGAATTCGGATGGTATGATCCGGTTGTGGCGTGAGAGAAGTCTGCGAGAAGTGCGGAGAGATTCCTTTCTGTCAATGGGTGCGCGCGGGGTTCCGTCCCCAGATCCACACAACCCCAGGACTATACAACTACTAGCTAATAGGAATCGAGGGATAACGAATGGCCTAATATTGCTTGATATACGGAGTTTGCTGTAGCTAAATGGTATTTAAATGAACCTTGATCTCAAGGCCATCACTGTCAATGAAATAGTGCACCACCATTGAGTCAACAAACGCTGCAATCCTTTTCAGAGTCGAAGAAAGGTTATAGAGGTCGTACTGGAAAGGAATACGGAGTAATGTCTTCCAATTTGTGTTGTCAAAATCATGGGTCATAGCTTGAAGAGACAAGCTCTGGGGCGAGGTTGGGGTGGTCTGATGGCACGTGCCCAGAACAAACTCCGACCTGCTGTCAACTCAAAACAAATCCAACTCAACTTGACTCATTCAAAAACCGCCTCGTGGTCGCCAATTGTCTAATGAAATCCCAGAAATGGTTTATGTGTAATAACCCACGGGTCAAATCCCAATGGCTAACAACAGTCTTCCCTCGCTCCACGTGTCCTAGACGCTACAAATCTTTTGCACACTCTCAATACAAACCCCTAGACGTCCTTGACAATGCCAACATAGACACGTTCCGCGATGAATTCTTCATCCCCGAACGTCCTATCCTCTTCCCTCGTCGCGCTTTCTGTGACCTCCCCGCCTACGAGCGCTGGTTTCACCACTCTCCAACGAAACCGATCACCTCGCGGCTAGATACCGAATACTTAGCAGCGGGCGCAGATGCACTAGTCCCGCTCGAACTCACGCAGTCACAGCCCGAATTTCCAGACTCTAGACACCGTGACCCAGAGCATGATTCAGACCTCAGCTTCCGCAAATTCCACGCGCCGCTAAGCCTCTTCCTCCAGTGGATCCGCGAAGCAGAATCCCAATCCCAGGTCCAGTCACGCCTTTACCTAGCCCAATGTCAACTGCTTGATTTACCCCAGATCCTCCGCGATGACTTCCCTACCCCTACAATTGTAGCGAAAGCAGGTAAAGGCGATATCTACGATACGAACGTGTGGATCGGATACCCGCCGACCTATACCCCTCTACACCGAGATCCGAACCCAAATCTATTTGTTCAGCTTGCTGGGCGGAAGACTGTGCGGTTAATGGCACCACAGGATGGACAGGGGGTTTTCTCGCTTGTACGGGCGCAGCTGGGCCGAAGTGGGAGTCGAGAGGCAGCAGCGTTCCGGAGCGACGAGATGATGCAGGGGCGGGAGAGGGCTTTGCTGGAGCATGCTGTTTGGAATGATATGAAGAACAGAAAATCGGAGCGAACTTATGAAGGGTTCGAAGCGGAGCTAGAGGCAGGCGATGGGCTATTCATTCCCAAGGGGTGGTGGCATAGTATCAAGGGGATGGGGGAGTGTGTCACGGCTTCGGTAAGTGTCTTCCCAGTTTCATATAAGGACTAATCTTGCTAAATACTTCTAGGTCAATTGGTGGTTTCGTTAGGTCTTCGATCTTGTATTTGAACTACACTGAATGATAGGCTGCCTAATATTAGCAGACCTGGACTAATTATAGTTAATATATGAACATAGATATAAGCTTAAATTAAACAAAAAAAAATAGATAGAAACCAATCCTAAAGGTGTTTAATATGGAACAATACTCTCCAAAGTTGGCCTATAATTAAGCTGTTCCGTCTGCTTCTAGAACATGGCTAAGCTCCAACACAGTGGAGAAAATCCCAGAACACCACACCTCTCTGTCCTTGACTCCCTAACCACCTAACCACCAACTCAACTCCAGTCACCTCTCTACAAAACAAGATCCAATAAAACCATACCATGCGCATGTCCCGCCCAATAACTCTCCTTCACCTCCTCCTAGGTCTCCGAACATCTACATCAACCGCTCTATCAACACGAAGCAAATCACCCGCATCAACCCTCTTCGCCCAGTGCCACGCAACAAACCTCTACTCCCCCTTCTCAACACAATACACGTCGACATATAAACCTCCACCGCTTGCGAAAACCTACTCAACGATGTCCAACCAACCCAATCCCGACCCGCAAACAGGATCCGACTTCGAAAACCCCAATTCCAACTCCAACTCCAACCCCATCCTCTCCCTCCCCGACTCCTCAACCGCCTCAAATGACACCCAACAACTAGACGTCAACGGCGACGGGGTAAAACTTGACCATATTGGTCCTTTAGTTGTCAATGCGGATGGCACGCTAGCACGCATCGCAAACTGGGCGGAGATGACGGAGGTCGAGAAGCGGAATACCCTGAGGATTTTGGGGAAGAGGAATAAGGCGCGGATGGAGAAGTTGAAGGCGGAAGGGAAAGAGGAGCAGGGGGCAGGGGCAGGAGGGGAAAAGACACCTCAGTAAAGGGTGTTTTATTACTGTTTTGCGTGTCTATATTATGGTGTCATGATGGTTCTGATTTAGTCGTGGCAAAGCACAGTGTGTTTACGTGGGTTATGTGTATGGATGTATAGATGTATACTAGTATATGGCGTGTATCGTTTATCGTAACTACATGCTGCGACGGCTGTATATTTATGGCGTGGCGGTTAGGCAAGACTCGGCAAATAATACGATATAATGCTCTAACTAAATAGCCAGTCGCCGAATCTCGAGAAGATATTGCTGCGTATTATTAGAATGTTGCGTGGGAGAAATCATTCGACAGAATTAACATACCTCGCCCGCTCAGGCACATAATTCCTTGTATATTCCTCCATCTCGTCCAGGCCTGTAATGAGATCGATCTCTTCAGATTTTCGAATTGAAGTCCGGCGGAAGAACTTCCAACCAAAGTAAAGTACCGGGAAGACGCCAATCATCGTGTACGAAAAGAGGAAGGTTGGGATGTCCCACTTCCCTGGTAGAAAGACCTCGTATCCTCCAACGAAAGCCATAACCGTTGTTGATACTAGAGCAACGTACGCAACGTACGGCTGGCCGAGACTCTGGTATGGAAGGGACTCGCGGGGAATGCCTTGCGCGATGAGGGCTTTGCGGAAACGGGTGTATGTGAAGGTGATGACGGAGAAGTTGATGAGTTGCGATGCGGTAACCTGGCCCGTTAGATTACGATCTCTCCAGTCGTTCACACGAGAAGAGAAAAAAAAAAAAAACAAAACATACCAAACTAACAATCCAATCTAGAACTACCGAGGCGCTGTTGGAGACTTGAAGGAAAGAAATGAGGGCAATCAGGAGCACAGCGGCTACGCAATATATAGGGACACCGGTTTTTGTGCACCTTGTGAGAAACCGTGGGGCTTTACGGTCAAGGGCAAGACCGTACAGGGTTCTGCTGGCGCAGTAAACATAACTGTTCCCTGCGCTGAACACGGCCAACAGAATCATGGCGTTGACAATGTGTGGCAGCACAGGAATGCCGAGACGATCCATTGCAATCACATATGGTGATGCCGCGGCTCCAGGTGCGTTATTCTTAAAGGCATCGGACATGGTCTGGTCATTGGACGGGACAAGAATACCGACACAGAGCGCTCCCAGAATGAAAAATGTGGTGAGACGGTAGAACATCCCGTTGTACGCCTTTGGCAGATTTCCTCGGGGGTCAATAGACTCACCAGCAGCCATGGAGATGTAGTCGGGTCCTGCAATGGTAAAACTGGCCTGAATCAAGCAAGCGAGGAAACCCAGCCATCTTCCCAAGCTGCCTTCCTTGTAGTATTCTGCAAAGGCGCCAGGTTCGTTCCAATACCGAAATCCGAAGCGATCATGGATCGGGTTGCCGCCCAGCATCGTAATGAAAGTAAACAAGATCAACCCTACGCTGAGCAGGACTTTACTGAGGGCGAGCCAGAATTCGGCCTCTCCATACCATTCGACCGCAAAAACGTTCAGAAACCTAGTGGGGTTAGAGTAGAGAGGATGATTCGGCCTCTGGAAACGCACAGAAAGAGAACAAGTATGATAGCAATCAACGCCGGTAAGGGAATTGCATTGCTCCAGTAATGGATTACCAGGTTACACGCTGTATATATTAGCTCGATCCTGGTCCAGTGCTCGAGTATCGATGTTACCAGTAACTTCAAATGGCACCATGGCTGCTTCGAATATGAAGAAATTGTAGCCAGCAGCGACCCCAAAGGCATCGTCAACGTAGCGTCCAGCGAACCGAACAAAGGGCGAAGAAATCGGCAAGTATGTGACCATCTCGGCCAGACCTAGTAAACACGGTTTAGTAACCTACAACAAAAAGACCGCGGGGCGCTGTCTGAAGCGCGATTGATTGACATTTCTGCAATTGAGCAATGGCGCATTGGGGATATCCGCACATGGCGCTTTGGATGAAGATGTTGTTGTTGGCGGCGATGGGGAGCTGGGCTTAGATGGGACTGGGGTTGCGTACAAACAGTTATACATAATATAACAGCGCACCTATAAGTAAGAGAAGCATAAGATACCGGAGGGGTTAAGGACAGAAGTAAAGCGAGGAAAGAAGGCAAATCGTAAAGGTAGTAAGCCATTGGTCCTAGCAGATCGTAGGACTACGGCATCCAGCAGCAATTGACCATTCTCGCCAAAGAGGTTGACTTTCTCCATATCCGGTTCATTTCTGATCTCACAAGTAAATCTGCACAAACCGTATCGAAAACCTTTAGGTCTAGTAGACCGCAAGAGGCAACGCGGGTCGAGAGCAAGAAACAAGATAAACAAATTAAATGCAGTGGAAGTGGGACTGACCATATGGTGAATGCTATGAAGAGACTCCCTGGACCTCCTTTTCCCAAAGATTGACCGATCTGGACGTACAATGCCGTACCGATTGTGCCTCCAATACCAATAAGCTGGACATGCCTGGGTTTGAGCCTTCGGTGTGTATGGTCATAAGTCGGCTTCCCCTCTTCAATGGACTCCTCGCGGCTATTGATAACGGTATCCTTTTCAGTGGGTTCGCCTTGGTGCCCGGTTCGCTTTGTCAAACTGCCAATCGCTGGATCAAAACGATTGATTGAGGGCGAGGATCCTCCATGGGGCAGAGGGCCTGGGGATGCGCCTTCGGAGTCGGTCTTCGACTTCGACATTTGCTCAAAGTTCGCAAGTGCGCGGCGAAGCAACTGTAGAGCTGATCTGAATCAGAATGCGATAGACGAGAAAGACAGGGGGAAAGGGAATTCGAACGAAAGAAAAGAAGAAAGTAGGTAAGGGAGAAAAAAGAGAAGCCAAGCATTTATTAACTACTAGGTAGAGACTGCGGGGAGAAAAAAATGGCAGGCGACCTCGCGACCATGGCCGGCGCATTTGAGCGACCTCATGGCGGTCCAGAATTTCCAGGAAGAGCAAGAAATCCAACAGAGGCTAGCCGTCGGCGACTATCTTTTTGTTCAGCGCCCCCACTGTCGAGTCGTCGACTAGAACGAATCCGTTGCAGCTTGCGGCTGCGCCGACTCATGTAGTGGCAGATGACTGGGGAGGTGAGGAGATCGGCTCATGGGGTGTGGGTAATTGTGGGAAAAATTTCCCCCTCTCAGACTCTCATCAACATATCTATGGCATATGAGAGTCCAGGCCTGAGATAAGGAACTAGGCAAACGTTCACCCAGACTCACTAAACACCAAGGAGTCGGGGAGTGTTGACTTTATCTGGGAAAATGCTGCGAAAGAACAAGCAAAGGCTGCGAAGCCCACAACTTAACCATGCAGTAGCGCGATGCTAAGAAGCCACAGAGGTGGCTTCTTGTTACAGTTACATATTGTGGCTGATCAGAGTCCATTATTATACTTTGATCGCCACCGTTAAAGCCGATTGGTTTCAATGTGGACAGACTTGGCCAATATAACTGCACCCATCTCTTGTGGCTGGTAGTCGTCGATCTGCCTCGGTCCGCGACTGCGCAATATCGTGATCTCGGACTGCAACAACAGGATGGTCCAACCAGGTCGGTGCGAAGAAACAAGCGTTGTCTTCGTAATGGAGATAATGAGAGAGATCGGTCTCTTCTGAGCTGGTAGACTCGACGGACGTTGCTTGTTGGTCGGGCTTGTTGTCCGGTTCGAAGCTCTCGCTGGTGCTTCGATTCGCAAGGTGAGGGAGTCGGCGTTGTCGAGCGTCCGACTGCTGTATTTGACTGGAAGGCATGTTTTCTGTGAGAGGGAAGCATATGTATTTGCTCCCATCAGCTAGACGGGGAGCCGGTTTAAATACTAGACACTGTGGCACACCATGTAGAGCCACCTCCGCACCCACCGGCTCACGTTGGCTGGCTGTTGACGTCAGTGCCTTGATTCGTCTTTCGGCCTCCAGAATGCTTGTATAGCTATCCTGGGTTCTTGTCAAGACTGAGTAGGCAAGCTGTGAAGAGCCGAGGTTGAAAGACTGTTCGAGGTCGCGGCTTTGTTACCTTCATCAGTCATCACCATGCCTCAAATCTAAGATTTAAGGACAAACCCAGCTCTAATCAAATGGGAAATAGAGAATTGGCAACAAGGGAACTCCCGGTTTCTCCATTCCTTCGGCCCCCGAAACCGAACCGCCTGGACTCTGGAATCGTGAACTTCCGCTCCCCCACTTGCCCCGCGACCGCAATTTTCTCACCAACCCATTATACAAATCCCTTTCCTTTCCCACCTCCACCCTGGACCCCTCTTGACCCAGCAATCTCCAAATACCTTCACCTGTCACAATGACTGGAACAGAGTCTGGCCGCTTCGCACCCAAGGTGCCTGTACAACTCGATCCTCCCAAGGACGACCTGATTACCCCAGAGGAGCTGGCCAAGTGTGATGGTATGTTTCTCCGCATGAACAAGCTCACATATGTTCTGAGAGAAGCTATAGTATATTAAAAAATTTATTAAGGAGGTTATAACTGACATAATTCTTCTTTGTTTTCAGGCACTGATCCCAGTCGCCCTACCTATGTCGCCATCAAGGGAATTGTTTTTGACGTGAGTCGCAACTCAGCATACAGTCCTGAGGGGCAGTACAAAGGTGAGCGCCTCTCTTTTCTTTATTCTTCGACCTTTAACTTATTCAATCAACAAATACATCATACTGCATATGTACTAACTAAATTCCTCTAGTCTTCGCTGGCAAAGACGCCTCCCGCGCCCTCGCCTGCTCATCCCTGAAGCCCGAAGAGTGCAGACCCGAATGGTATGATCTCGAAGACAAGGATAAGAAAGTGCTAGAGGAATGGTTCACATTCTTCAGCAAGAGATACAACATCGTGGGAAAGGTGAAGGATGCTAAGAACTACTGAGAACTTTCTAGCTTCCCTATACTCTGCAAGTTCTTCTGTCTTAAGTATACCCGCCCGTGCCTTGCTGCATGTTCTTCTGCTTTAGCTTTGTTTTGTCCCCTCTTGTACGCTATATGCTTCTACAGAGGCTGAGGTCTATCTACGTATTTTGAGTTGAAAATGGTCGGAAAATCATTTCGGATAGAATCTCTGTACAAACGTCGATTAGGTGTCTATATGTATATCGTGTAATGTAACTTTTCCTGCCCAGCTTCATAAAAAAATCGGCCTTTCATTTGCGAGATTTCCGTTGCATCCTCTTCTTCGAGATAATCCGATTACGCTTCGCGACCTTGTTTTGCTCCTCTGTATCCTGGCCCTTGTCACCGTTGCTCTCGGGGCGCTTCCTCTTCTGACCCGTGGACGCCGAGTCGTTCTTCTTCGAGTCGTTCCTCTTCGAGCCGTTCTTCTTCCAGTCCTTCTTCGAGTCTCCATTTCGAGAGGCACCTTCATCCTTTTTATCATTCTTCTTAGAATTGCGCTCCTTCTCTTGTAGCTCGCTCCGGCGCTTGACGACCTGAGCATTCTCAATCGCAAACTCAACAATCAGTCGCTTCTTCTTATCCTTCAGCTCCTCGGCAACATTTTTTGGAGGGCTGATGGCATGTCCATTTAACCATCGAAGACCCATGAGTGCATGCCGGTGGGTATAGTACTCAATAAAGCCGTAGCCTCTGCTTCTCCCTGCGCCGCTGCCTTCGGTAACCTTGCTTCCGTCGCGGCCTTCGAAGACGATCTTTGCTTGGCGGACGATTCCGACACCTTTCTTCTTCCGCAATTGCTCTGCCTCTCTCATCTCTTCGGATGCGCGGTCCATTTCTTCTCTGGAAATCGGTTGGCGCGCGCGTGCCTTGACGTCTTTGGCGAACCCAACAATTGCTTCTCGCGCGAGCTGTTTGAGGTCCTTGGAGGTGATGTGACGGGGGATATTGCGGACAGAGAGACGGGCTAGACTGAAGTGGAGGGAGGGGTTCTTTCTGATGAAGTTCTGTCGTTGCTTGAAGCTGTCCTCTCGTATCTTGAGTTCTGACGGCGAGAGTGACTGGTAGAGCGATGAATTCGGTGAGATCGTTCCTTCGTTGAGAAGGTATAGTCGTCGTTTGTCAGTATCCCGGACAAGCCGCTTCGAGACACCTTCCTCCTGGAGCTGGTTGGCTCGAGACTTACTCACGGCCCGACTGATCTGTAGCACACGGCCATCGATGGTGTATTGACCTGAGGGATCAGAATTCTCGTTCTGCAGAACGGATTGCTTGATAATAGTGCCCTTCTTGCCCTTCTCCTTTTCCGCGGCGAGAGGGTCCTGCTGTTTCGGTGCGCCTTGCATGCAGACCTGCGCGTTCTCGGGCTTCCAGAAGCAGACAAAGCCGGTACCGCGCGGACGTTCGGTTTCGGGATCGACGACGATTCGTGCGTATCTGACGGGTCCGAATTGGGTGAAATGCTCGTAGAGGGTTTCGTCGTCGCATGTAAATGGTAGGTTGCGGATGAATATTGTAGAGGCGTTTCGGTCGTCCTCCTTTTCTCCCGCATCCTCGTCCTCATCCTCATCCTCTTCGTCTTTAATTTCCTCATCGTCCTCGTCTTCATCTTCATCCGAGTCCATGTCCTCATCGAGCTCGGCATCGACCAAACCAACACCTCCCTCTTCCATATCCACATCGCTCGACTCTTCCTTGACCACTGCTTCTGGCTGTTCCTCTTCCTTCTGCTGAGTCTCCCAGACCTCCTTTTCTACCGCCCAATCCACAGCCAGCGTCCTCCCATCAACCTCCTTTCCGTTCACAGCCTCCAGGGCCTTCTCAGCATTCTTCTTCCCCCTCAACACCACGAACCCAAACCCAGCCAATTGAGTTCCCTTCTTCGGAAGAGTAACGTATTTAACCTTTCCAAAGCTCCTGAAATGCAGCGCGAGATCATCCGGCGTCTTGATACTCCACGGTAAATTTCGTACAATTAGCTTCGGTGGCTGGCCATCGGCATTTGGCTGCTCCCTCTGCTTCTTGCGCTCCAGCGCCGCAGCAGAAGGTGCACTCTTCCCAAGAACCTCATCAATGACACGCTGACGAGGCTGCGCATATTCCACCTTGATCTTCTTCCCTTCAAACGTCGACCCATTCAACTCTTCCAACGCAGCCTTGGAATCCTCAACATCGGCAAACGTCACGAAACCATAGCCCTTAGACTTCTTTGTCTGGGGGTCAAGAACAACAACGGCATGTTTGATCACGTAGGACTGTGAAAAGTGTTCGGCGAGGCTTTCGGTCGTCGCTGAGGCGGGAAGCGATCGGACGAACAGTTCTCTGCGCGGCTGAGAAGCGGCTTCTTCTTGAGTTTTGGCTTTGCTGGGTGAAGTCTCCACGATGGCACTGGAAACCTCGGTAGGCTTTCCCAGGCCGTTTATCTCGTCGCTGTCAGACATACTGCGCAGCTGCTTCGTTCTATTATATTTTTGTTTCTGGAGCAAAAATCGGCGGCAGAAAAATCCCAGTTGATGTGATGGGTCGAGGCGGTGAGGTCGGAGGAGTCGCCGATTAGATAACGCTCTCTCAACCTGCATACTGTAGACAGGAGAACACGGCAAAACACAGGAGGAACAATGGCAAGGGAGTTCGGTGACGATGACGCTACTTTCGAATCAGTGCTTCGTGCTGAAGCGGCTGCTCCATCTCGAAGCTCAGAAACTTCCACGCCGCAGTCCGCCTCCGAACGAGCACCACCGTCCCAAGTCCAGCAACCGAAGCCGCAGGCCCTTGCAAGCAAACCCGGTTCTTCTGGCATTCTAGTATCAACACGACAGAAAGGGAACCCAATCCTAAACCACATCAAGTACTTACAGTGGGAGTATGCAGACATCCCGGCTGACTATGTTATCGGAGCTACCACCTGTGCCCTCTTCCTATCACTCAAGTATCACCGGCTACACCCAGAGTACGTCTATTCGCGTATCAAATTACTAGCTGGGAAGTATCTACTACGTATACTTCTAATTATCGTCGACATCCCAAACCACGAAGAAAGTTTGAAAGAGCTGTCCAAGACATCAATCATCAACAACCTCACCCTGGTCCTTTGCTGGTCCGCCCCAGAAGCCGCACACTATCTAGAGCTCTTCAAGTCATGCGAAAATTCCCAACCAACCGCCATTCGCACGCAGCAAGCGCAATCCTACAAAGACTCACTGGTAGAATTTGCCACGGCGCCCCGAAGCATTAACAAATCGGACGCCGCGAGTCTCATATCCACATTCGGCAGCTTACAGAACGCAATCAACGCGCAGCCAGAGCAAATCAGCGCTGTGCCCGGTTGGGGGGAGAAAAAGGTCAAACAATGGTGCAGTGCCGTGCGGGAAGATTTTCGAGTTGAGAAGACCAAGGGGGCAAGCGCTCCTAAGCGGCGTGTGTTGGGCCAAGGTCTGCCGAGCGTGAGTGATGACGATATTGCCATGTCCAATGCGACAGATGTAGCTCGGCAAACTGAGAGTGAAGGTATCTATGCGGAGGCACAGCAGGAAGATGGGCAGGATGAAGGATTCAGTGAAGGAATTGCGGCAGCGCTGGCCAAGCTTCGAGAGAATGGGGGTTGAGCAGCGCTTGCGTGGTGAAAGAGAAGACATTGAAACATCACAAGGCATGCTCAAGTTGACCGTCACCCGAAACCCCGTCCCGGGCTCTGGCATAATCGCTATCAGCACTGGGGAAAGGTATTCAGCGGTGCGACACACTGATACCCCATAACAGCTACCTGGATAAGTACCCGCGTCTAAAAGCTTAGACCACGAAGCCGTAGGTCATAAATATCTCCCGGCTGGTTAGGTGTGCACGATCATCCTTCATACACCAATCAGATACGATCAAGTATCCCGAAAGGAAGTGACAAGAGGGAAGGCATGGCGAGAGATGTGTTGTGGCTTGTTAGTGTTGGGCATCGTCAATAAGGCCAAGATGCTCGGGACGATCGTTGCGGAGAGGAGCATGGCCCGCATTGGACTTATGTACATAAAAGGTTAAAATCACGCGAGTCATGCAGCCCAACACAGCAGAATCCAACTCCGAGTTCTTTCCAACTTGACTGTCCAGTCCAAGCTCCAAGGAGCTGTCTAACTGTCTTCACGGACTCTTGTGCAACCACTGAGCCAGTCACGTGGAGGAGAATGAGGGGTAGCCCCAAAACGGAAATCGGGTAGGCTGCAAGCATTGGACTTCAACTGATCTGGCCACTTTGACGTTCCATCCGGACTACGCTGCGGAATAGATTTTGCAGCTGGTTGGCGCGCCGAGAATGACACTATGGGCGAGGAAGATAAGGATATCGGGCTGAGAGCACGACCCGACGACCCTGATATCCAGCCCGCACTAGTTATAGAAAGTCCTGCCTCAGCAGCGGCTCCACGTGTACCTACTGTGCTCAGGCCACCTCATACAGGTCAACAATCGCAACCGCAACCCCAATCGCAATCTCAGTCGAAGAGCTTTGAATTTGTTCTTGTTACCGATAATGGATCCCGACGCCAGGTCCGCCGCCATGCCATGCGCCAGTATATGCATCAGCGCCGACTGGATAGTATTACCCGTCTTGGTGTGACGCGGTCGCCTAGTGCAGGTTGGGCTACTCGCCGTGCTAGTATCCCAGATTCATCCCATCTACAACCAGCCGATGCGAGGATTTATGATACCCAGAATGACGTTCCTGTTGAAGAAGCGAAATCCTCACCGTCAACCGCCGAGGAACAACCCACTGGCGGAGAGGGGAAAGGTTTCTCCCTTCGAGCACGGCCGAAATCTCAGAAAGTTAAACGTGAACCTACCAGTACTTCGCCCGTCCTGAAACTTCCGTCCACCGTTCCTCAAACTCTGCCTGGCCGCGACGCAGCTCGCGACCCTTTCGGCTCGTATCCGGTCCCCGTCGCTGATGTAGACCATGAGTTGATTCAACACTGTAATTGGTCTCACCCGGCGTGCCTTTGGTTTAGCTGACAACTCATGTTAGTCGTTGTGACATACCCATCTATGATGTACAAGTTCATTAGCTCTGCTGCAGACAAATTGAACCCTATGAAGGAGATATTCAACCAGCTGGCTCTGCATGATGGGCTCCCGTTTCAGGCAATGCTTGCCATTGCCTCAAAACATCGCGCGGGGGTAGAGGGGAAGACAGAATCTGTCCAGAGTCTTACCCATAAAATGCGAGCATTGCGATTGATGAACGAGCGCATGCAGATGGATTCAAAAGGGGCGAGTGATGGGACAATCTACGCGGTGGCCACAATGGCTGTCATTGAGGTAGGCTGGTCTTCTCTTACAATTTGCATGGCTGACGTCAGAAGAAATGGTCGAAAGATGCGTCAATTGAGCGCATGCACTTCGGGGGGCTCGCTTCTATGATCAGGCACCGAGGAGGTATGCAGGTCATGCATAGCTCAAGTCCATTCCTGGGGAAAGTTCTATACTGGTATTTTCTTTGATACCCTTCTGTAGCTACTAGCTTGCTTACTTCGATAGGGTGGATTTCAGTAGCGCTCCGAACGCCATAGTTGGCACTGCTCTCCCTTGGACCGGCACCCTGCCAGACACTCCACCGACTGGCTTCGACTTCCTCAATCCCGACTTGCACCTTCCAATCCCTCATAACTCAACTGCCCAGGAAGACACAGAAATTCTCTGCGACCAATTCCGCGCCTGCGAGGACTTCCTTCGCTTCTTTCGCTACCTACATGAACTCGAACGTACTGCGCTAAACTCACCTTCGACCCTCACATCTACAAATACCCCGCGACGCCGCAAAAGCTTCATCCCAGGTACAAAATTACACTCCACTCTTACCCTCCTCCCAGACTACGACCACGGGATCCACGACATCCGCTTCATCGACGAATACACCTGCATGTCCTGCCTCTTCTTCCTCGCTGTAGCCCTCTATCACAGTTACTCCACCTCGTCCCCCTTCGACCCCTACCCACAGTGGCTCGAGCGCGAAATCGATTTCATAAACCCCCACGAAAACCCCAGCATCACATGTATCCTGTGGCTCTTCCTCCAAAACAGCGGCTTCATAACCGGCGAAGACCACGACAACTCCAACGCCAGATGCTGGGTCGTCTCACGCATGGTCCGGATCACAAAACACCTCGAGTGGAAACGCCACGGCAAGATCTGGGACACCCTCCGACAAGTCCTTGTCAACTTCATCGTGACACAGCAGGAATGCGCCCTCGGGGAAGAAACCGTTGACGCCGAGGCCCTTGCAGCAAGGGCCAAAGTGAGGGATTCTACATTCCGCGGCGAGCGGCCGTACTTTTGGAACGAGGACGAATTGCGTCGGGAGATATTAGACGCTAGGATCCCGGCGCGTGCCGAGCAATTGGGTCTAGACTCTTTTACTGGGGTTGGGGATCTCAATGTTCGCATTCCAACATAGTCTTTGTGCTACCTTCTACATTCTTGTTATTCAAGCGGAAACGAATGATATAATATGATATAATACCTAATCATTATAATCCAAACCCATTTTCAGATATGTCGCATGACTTAGACGCCTAAAAATCGACAACGACTAGCTAACTAACTAGAACAGACGTCACATCTCTTTTAATGACCTTTTGATGCCTTGCGTAAGTATAAGAGGATTACCCAAGAGTATTTGACGAGAGTCAAAAAAGTTAGATGACGGACGAGATTCGATTTCCGAGACGAACATAGGGCTAACTACCTTGTAAATACGGGCTAGTGCATGAAGCCACATTTTCAGTCTAGTGTTGTCTGCTGAGACCTGATCCTAGGCTCATAGATATGCTGGGCTTCGCAAAATACTCGGTGCCTAATTCGACTACATGGAAGCAACATCAAGGTGAGGCTCATGATGGCTTGAAGGTGCTTGCACCACCTCAGTTGAGATTCCAGCACCATTCAAACATGCATACACATACCAGTAATGATCAGTACGTACACAAGCCCATTCCTTGGCAGTAAAGTGGGTATTTAAGTCAACTAACCTCCAAATCAAGAACAAAAAAGATACGGAGATAGGATATATAATCAAGCACGAAGAACGCATAACCGGGCCCATTTGGGCCAAAAACAAAAAAAAAAAAAAAAAAAAGAACAGGGAAAAAACGAAGCAAGCTGATACAATCGAGACGAAATGCGTGGTATCAAACGTAGACAATATGATTTTTTCAGAAGAACAGCGGTTAAATACCATGTACGTCATGTAGTCATATTTTTGGTTCATAAATGTGCGACATGGGCATCCCATACATGGATGGCGTTATCTAGGCGAGGATATATGAAACTGGGTGGGAGTTGTTAGGTGCGCGTATCGCATCCGATACGCCCAAGCAATGCTTTGCGATCGCTTCGGCGAGGCCTGGCGGATGATGGGCCGTTGGATCGGCGCCACTCAGCGCTTGAGACCTCCGCCGAGACGACGCTGCCGTTCGTAGCGTCTTTAGGCTCAGTGTCGTCTTCTTCCTCTTCGTCGTCGCTGCGGGTGTCTTCCGCGTTGCCAGTGCGGAGGACACCTACAGCCACACGGATCACCATGCTAAACCAGATGATGGAAAGTACCTGGAGTGATAATAGGGAGGACAGGAAAATCCACTTGACGGTGCGGTTCATGCAAATAGGACCTTCGATGTCCTGAAATGGGGAGAAGAGGTGCATCACTCGGTCAGGGTATCCGTTGTCCGTTGGGATCACCTCCCCGGTGGCTCCAGAGTAGCAGCCCCACGGCATTACAGCGGGGACGTCCTTGAAAATGGACCAGCAGAGCAGTGGGTACATAATATGGCGAGAAATTGCCCAGACGACCATAAACACACCGAAGGCGATATTGCATGACAACTCGAAGCCTAGATACTTGAGGATTTTGGCAATCTACATGAAGTTAGCACCAATTTAGAAATCTGAAAGCGAACAAGTATGACGTACCGGCAGTAGTAGATCCACCACATCCATCAAACTCAGCACCACATTAGAAACGTTGTAGAAGCCATAAATATAAGCAGAGGTGAGGAGAGAGCTGGTGATGAAGTGGTGGGTCAACATCTGATAATGATCCTTCCTCCGTTCCTCAATATTAATAACAAAGATCTGCTGGACCCAGAACGCAAGCTGCGCTAGAAGGTACCATTTCATCGAACCGGAGACACCGCGCGCAGGCCACTCGGCCCAGATGGCTTTGAAGTCCATCCAGTAGTTGGATTGCGACCATATATACTGTCCACAGTTAGCCGGGGCCGTCACAAGCTGGCGTGATGAAAACAAACCATTCCGAAGGACCAGAAGAACGCATAGTACAAGCACATCCAGCCCTGCTCTGCGAGCCGGCTCGACGCTTTCTTCTTCAATCCAGACCACTGTGCCATTGGCCGAAACACCCACTCCATCGCAATGGCACGAATCGCCGTGAACGCAAATACGGAGCTCACGACAAAGTAGACATCATCCCATCCTTGAATGTATACTCCCTGTGCCGGTTGGTAGTACGACAGCTGGAAGAAGGGTGTAGTGTAGGGCGCAAGAGAAGGGTAGAGGTGGTGGACGGCCAATAGCATGGAGAGGGTCGTCAAGGATATGCCTAACAGACGAGTAGAAGCCCCGATTAGCGCACCGTCCAAGCAAACAAGAAAAGAAAAGAAAAAAAAAAAATAAAGCTGGTAAAATTTCAAGCATACCAATCTGGTTTGAAACAACCCATTGTCGGAACGTGGTGTCTTTAACCGGGCGGTGCGAGGAGGTCGTAACGCAGGCATTGAGCTCCGTGACCGATTGCGGAGGCGAAGACGTCTCTATGGCCATAATAAATGAAAAAGCTCAGAGAACTGTGAGCTCAGAGCGGGTGAATTGTAGGTTCGTGCAAGGGGATGCTATCAAGGGTGCAAGATCCTCGAAACAACGAGAGTTCAGCGAATCCGTGGTTCCAGACCACAGTACGGGAAGATGGGGATCGACTGCTTCTGGTGTTGAGGGTGTGCTGGGAGGTGTTGCTGCTGGTGATGCAGCTGGTCGAGTTCCGCGGGATGGAGAGTGTTTGGGGAAGAGAAACCTCCGTCCTTCTTTCTGTTTCAGTTCTGGCGGAGTGGGAGCGGGACGACACAAGCAAGGAGCAACAAGGGCGAAGAACCTCGGAAGCAAGATCGAGGAGAGTAAAGAGGCACCGACACACCGCTATCAAGAAGAGGGGAAAGAAGCAGCGACGAATCCAAGAAAAGCAAAACAAATCAAGCAGAGTTGGAGGATGAGGGACAGGTTCTGATACTAAGGTTTGGTGCCGGGGTGCTGGTACCGCGGCGGGAGGACCTAGAGCCACATACCACTTAGCTAGCCCCAACAGTACCACCCAGGTCGCGGCACAAGTGGCACACCGCCTCCAATGGCATCTGCCTCCCGCTTCACAGGCCCTCGCTACAGGCTGTCGTCCGCCCTTCGTCCGCGAGCTAATATTGTGCTATCTTCAGTCGTCTGACTGGTCAACTCAACCATAAATCCCAATATCTCGTCTGTATTACATTTAGATACCTATCCCATTTATGAGCTTTCCCGTTCCAATCCCGCCGTCGCCCCGTTCACATACTCCGCTGCACTGACTCCCAACTTGGCCAGATCAACTCCTCCCTGCCCCGCCATGGCCCGAGACATGGCCCGCACAACCTCCTCCGCCTCCCAAATTTCCGATGGAGACCCCGAGACCCCTCCCCCGCTGGCAACAACTGTCTGCCAATACGAATCATCCCGGTCCTTCAACACCCTATCCCGCACCACCGCATTCCTCGTCACACTCGCAACATGCAACTTCGAGGTCGCCCCCGTCAGCGACAATAACGACGCCGACACGATCTTATCCACCTCATCTGCCTGGCTCGGGGGCGTAAAGAACCACCGATTCGTAGCAGACACGTAGATGAAACCTGCCAAAACGATATCAAAACACGCAAGAGCCAGCGGCCTCAGCACAGCCATCCTCTGAAACACCGCGAGCGGGACCTCAATTCCATCCTGCACGGCTCGAGAACCAGACTTGACCGGGTCATACATGAATACAACATAGAGATCGACAGCAGCCAGGAGCAATCCCGCAATTGTAAACTTCGTGCGCCATGTCGCTGCCTGTCTACCCGCGAACGCTGCAGAGGTGGCAATGCCCACGACAGCCATGTGGAATAGATGCGGGATCATCGAGCTCCCGGGATAATAAAACAGCGCGTAGGAATTGGGATTATCGAGCTTGCAGAATTGACACTGCGTCAGTGCCTTCTCGCCGAACCGTAGATAGATCTTGCGCGCCTCTTTCGATCCAAGCTTCGACCTGAGTAGTGTATCCGCTTCCGTAAGGACACCGTCCGCCCGGAGTCGCGCCAGTCTAGAAAACACTGTCTCCAGCGGCGTATTGATGCGCGAGCGCGTGAGAGAGAAAATACTCGGGCCCGGAGCGAATGGGTTCGAAGGATAGCTCAAGAGGAGGAAAGTGAGGATGGAGCAGAAAAGGACGTTGAGAGCCCTAGAGGCGGCCGGCGGGAGAGGCTGAGGATTCGGCCGCTGCAGTATTGCGACTCTGGCGTAGCGGATGAAATTTATGATTCGGGGGAGGACAACCGGGGCGAAGAGGAGGGCGAGGCTCTGGATGCTGTATGTGGTGGTTAATACTGACTGCTGTTCATGACGGGGGGAGGCTCGAGGGGGTAGAGAAGTAAAGGGAACTTGGGTAGACTTACGCGCCCCAGGAGATGCTTATTTCCGCCATCTTCCTGGATCTTCTTGTGCTTGACCTTGGTGGTGGTTCTGAGGGAGATTAGTTGGCATCAACTGGTTGAGATGGTTTGATGGCGCCAAGCCAAGAGGCGGTTAGCGGAGGTATTCAGTCGGCCCAGCCGATGAATATAGTAACTTGATTAGATATAATACAGGCTTTAAAGAAAGCGAGCTTGATGTTTCTTTTTGAATTTACTGTAGGCTGGAAATTGCTGGTAAGGGTGCTTTAAAACAAAGAAGTTAGTAGTTCTTGTATCACGTGTACTTCGGGTATATATATAAATGTGCAAGCTGGACAATAAACTAGGGTTAAATTTAGGCGTTTAGCATCAGATGTTCCATTTGTACGTGCGTTTATTAACACACATCTAACCAGGTGTCCAAGAATTATTCCGAGGCCCCTCAGAACCGCCAAATAGATTTTGAATCATCAATCCACCAGCGGCATCCAAGAACTCCACCCCAAGAGACCCTTGTGTATACCGAAAGTTGCCGCCAAAGCCTTGTCCAAACTGACTGTAAATGGCTGGGTTCTCGCACCAAGCAGATGGTGACCAGGGCGGATGGAGTGGTCCGGTCATCTGTGTCAACAAGAACGGATCAAAACTGACGGGGCGCGTTCGCTCATGGCCGTGTTCTATATGCAACAAAGGCGTTAGCCTTCTAGACCGTCCATGTAATAGGAGGCTAGATGTAACTTACCGAGAACCTTCTGGAGTACAACCCTCGCTCGGAGAGCCATGTCATGAGAAGACCCTAGGCTCCCTAAACAATCCACCGCACGCTGTATATGACATCTCCAGGAAGCGGCCAGGGGATGCGTTGGCCCATATACGTAGCACGTAGCCTGGACAAAGCTTGCGGTTAGGAGCCAACAAGTTGCGTACCAGGTCAAACCTCGTTGTCGGTTGTCTGTCGACTCGAGGAATTCACATATTGACGTAACACACTTATCCGCGGCGGCGAGGCAAGATGCAACTGGACCTTCAGATGTGTCGAGTTCGGATTTAGATGTGATGTTTTGAAAGAGGAAAGGCCGGTTGATGACAATTCGTAAATGGTATGACCTCCAGAGAACGACTCGCCTTGGGATGTCGAACCGCGGCTCGAGATAGACGTCTGTGTTAAAATGAGCAGGAAGCTCATTGTGCCAGGAGGAAATGCGGTTCTCCAAGTCCTGTGCTTTGCCGGAGGTGGGAAGATGGTGGGTCAGCAGCTCGACTTGGATGGCGTTAGCAATCTTGGCTAGTTTGACTTGTGCAATGAGACAGGAGGTAATGGTTGGCCCTGTCTGACTTTCAGGGAGCTCTTCCATATCTACAGCGAGATCGTGGTCATCTACATTGGCTGGAAGCCGAACGTTGACCCCGACAAGTGAGACTGCCGGTCGGCCCAGAATCAACTGGACACTTGAGACAAAACTGAAAAGCGTCCACCAGACCCGTCGCCGAACCTCCATTGTGAATGGCGAGGTGCTGGGCATCCCAAATTCCCGGTGCAAACCAATCGCAAGAGCCATACTAAAACCAATGCCCACTAAGATAAAGGCTGCATTTGGCTTGTTCCGCTTCTGCAAATAATTGGCCATCAAAACGATCCCCTGGACGTAGCTAAGGGACCCTTTCTCCAATACATCCATCGACAGGTATTTCCGCGCCTCTTTGAAAAACACTATGTCCACTTTAGTCCCGTTTGAATCACCAGCAAACGCGCCTATTGCAAGGACAATGTTATATAGCAACGGCCATGATCCATCGTGAGGTTTGGCCAGCGCACCTAAGAACCATTAGACATCGTCCACTGCAGAGGGATCCATCTGAAACTCACCCGATATTCGAGCGCGAAATGTCCCTTCGTGTAAAATAGGATACGCAGGGTGATAAAATGTAAAATAATCATCAAGATAGCGAGCAATCTCTGATTGCTTTTTGGGTGGAGCGGAATCAGAGATATCATCGTCCAGAGACGAAGCTGGGATAAAGCTGCTTAGGGGAATATAGAGAGGAAGGGACTGTAGGAACTTTAACGCAGCCACACCGGACTGTGGGCCTGTATAGCCGGATTTATGGGGGTCTATTGTCAAGAAACCCATACCATCGGTCGAATTATCGAAATCTTGTGATTCATCAAACTCGTAGTCTTCCGCATTGCTGTGTTCGGCAACGCTGGTGGGTGGCTGTTCAGTGGAATGCGTTAAATCATGGTGATGCTTGATTTTCCTCGATGCCGCTGAAGTTGAATCGTCATGCAGACGAACGGTGCGAAGAGCTTCCTGGAGGTCAACGGATGGTAGATAGGCTGCCCAGGCCTTCTCCATGTCGTGTACCAAACGTTCACTCTCCTGGAGGCGCCTAGGTAGAAGTATGTAAATATATTGTACGTCTTTTACCGAGCAGGCGAATAAATGCGCAAGCGAAATACCTCTGCAGCTTTGAGAGCTGGTGTGACGGTGATGAGTATCGGCATGACTTTGCGTCCCGCATGCAATTCAAGCAGTTTTCATCGCCGGAGCAGCGGATCTTGCGCCGTTTACATTCATCGCAGGCGAAGGTTTTGCGAAGGATATGCCGTGATCGAGATATTGATTCCATGACGGATGTACGATGAAGCTAGGTGACGTTGGGAGAATTGAGGGTACTCCCCATCATTACTCCACAATCGCCCGTTCAATAATACCTTCTGGGTTTCTCAAGGATAAATTACCCACAAATATTGACTTCAGACTCGAGAGTACGGATTATTGCAATTCCTTTGTTTGACAGTCCATGAAAATTGCGCCGCATTGTTTGAAGCGACCCCATTCCTGATGCCCATCCAGAAGGTCCAGCCTGCCAATCACGGTGCTTTCTCCGAGAGTGGATACCTGGTGCTCGGCGAGAGCCTGAAGTATAGAGCGCCACCCCGCTTGTCATAGAGTCCGTCCAGGGAAGGAATTGTATCGAGCGTTCGAAACGGAAAGTCGCATTTATCCCAGTGAACTATTGTCCCTGGCATCACCCATCGTCCATACTTGAAGTTCTGTGTCAGGCGAGCCATATAATTAGAGGGTCAACCTGGTGCCTGCCCCAGTCCACTTATGCAGAGCCAAGATAGCCCTCCGTCGCTGCTGAATCTCGTAATGGTTGGCTGGGCGCCCGCGGGCCTGTGCCACGGTGCTCCGCATGACTTGACAGAAGTCTCTCAGATACCCAGTATCCAGAGTAACAATGCAAGACTCGGTAGCCTGAATCATAACCTCGCAAGCACTTAAGAACGGCTCCTCTGCTTTGCCCTGTAGTCGTTCAAGAAGAAGGAGAAAGTAAAATCCACCTTGTAGTAGTTGAATGCTGAAGAATTCAGGCATGAAACTGACATCGGGGTCGAATTTCAGGATTTGTTTGATTGAGTCGGCGGCTTTAAGCGCATGCGGTATAGCGGAGACAAAGTTTGGAGATGAATTCCAAGCGTTGCCGTCCTCCGTGTGTGAAAGTAAGTCACAGTCACCATTTTGGAGTATGTGCAACACGTCAATATAATATGACGCATAGGAGGTGATTGTTTGTGTGACCCAAAAGTATGCCTGGGTCTTCCATCGCTCTGTAGTGTCGTGATTTGGCGTGGATAAGGCATTTGTGATAAATGTGGCGAGACTAACTTCATATAAATCGAGCCGATGGAGCACTTCATGGAGTTGAGTCTCCCATATCTCCTTTCTAAGGACCTCTGATCTGAGCATAGGGTGGTTCTTGATTTGATGGAGATCAATCATTTGGCCCATTATGGTCATTAGAGGCAGAAAAAATCCAAAGATTGATGGATCATGACACTTAGAGTCTGGAAATATGCGCCGCATATTCTCCGGCCCTGATATCATGCACTTTGGGCCAATGGAGCTGGGACTGTTGCTGTGTATTTTTCCAGCTTGCCATGCTTCCTCGTCAAGCGGGAGGAGTAGGTCTGTGCTCTCAGAATCTAGAAGCATCATAGGTCGATTGTAACATAATGCCAGGTGGCGGTCCATTATGTACAGTAGCCACCAGACTCTGCGACGCTCTTCACGTTGTTCTTCCGTGACTTGAATGGTTGAATCGCGACTCCGGTAGCATACGCAGTCAAGAGCTTTCCGGGTCGAGACCGAAGAGTGGAAGGATGAGTCCATGTATGGGAAGCATACGTCTTGACTGTCCATGCTTGGCGTTGGCTCTATCTCTCTGTTCAACTTTTGTTCTAGTGCTAGTGTGAAAGCAGCGTACCACCTGAGGTCTTTCATTAGTTTGTGAGTTTCATTGCAAGGCACTGAGAACTGACCATGTCATACTGTGCGCTTTCTGTTCGCTTGCCGAAACAATGGAGGCAATGTGTACATATGTGATCACGTCATCCACGGACGCAGCAGGGAGCTCGAAGCCCTGCGTACCATCACTCGTTGTTGAAGGGCAGGGTGTGATTTTAGGAAGGCTTCCAAGGCTATCAGCAGAGAAGAGAGCCTCACTAATAGTTGTGTCGCGTTGTTTATCCGGGGACGCGTGAATTGGGGGTTTCAATAGCTTGATGGTAAGCGAACCAAGAAATTGGCAGATATTCTTTCGGTAATCAGCCGTTATGGGTAGGGAAAGTGCATGATCATCTGAAGAGGCTATCCATAGCATGCTGGCTAGAAGAGCCGGCGTACTCGGGCGGTAATTCCTTTCATCCACGAAAGAGGCCTTCCTCAGAACAAAGCAGTGTATATGTTGGCAAACAGGGTTTATGTGTGTAGCGAAGGCATTGGTGAAGTAGTGATTAAGAAGATCACATGCCAGTTCTGGAGAGAGTTTTGTCTTAATAAATGGCATCAAGGCCTGAAGAACGGGGTACCTCAGAGTTGGTATCGGTGTAGAAGCAGCTCCAGATCCTGGTTCAGGAAGTGCAGAGGCTCCATAATCGGCGAAACCTGCAACGTCTAACACCTCCCACGGGGGCGAACGATCATTTAAGCCAGCTCTAACCGGGAAATCATTGGACTGTAAGGGTACGCCCTGTGACAATAGTAAATACTCCGTTGTATTCACTTTTGCTTGAAATCCCTGGGTAAGCCATAGCTCGCTCTCAAAAGATGGCAAATCCCCAACCTCTGGATTGAACGCGGTTAAATCGTATGCTGAGTACGGCCCTTGCAGAGAAGCCTCCGGTGTCTGCACACTTGATATCTTGGGGGAGACTATTGACTGCACGTCGGGCGACGAGGCATTTGTATCCGAGGAAGTGCTTGTTTCCTCTGGCCTATCGGGCCCCATGAGATTGCATCTGGGAATGCGCCCTCGCTTGCGGCGTACCCGAGTGAACTCACACTGAGTTCCCTTATGAATACATCTTGAACAAGGAAGAGCTTGGTCACACCGTGCATGGTTGGAGTGACACCAGTCACAAGCAACTCGGTTACGCGTCTGTCGTTTTGATTTCCCAGGAGTGGAGGAAAGGGAGTTCGGTTGCTTTAAATCGACCTTTTTTGGCGTATCCATGTCAAGCTGGTGATGGAGGGGACAACGTTCGAGCGTGGAAGGAGAGGGCGAGGAAAGTCAGAGGAAGGGAAGCTAGAAACGAGTAACGAACGTAATATCGATTCTGCATTTTGTCAGTTCAAAGTCCTGCCGGTAGTCTGATGGAAGGTTGAGCAGACCATTGGATGTGTGTGAAGACCTCACTGTTAAGGTACGAGGCTATCACTGCGATTGCTGGGACATTGACCTCGAGAGATTGCAGAAGTAGCTGAAGTCTCATTGGAAGAAAACAAAATGGAAAAAACAAATCTCTGGAGTTTCGGAGACGGTAGACACAAGATGGAAATGATAGCACTGGGCGGAGCTGTTACCGAGCTCGTTGTATAGTGTTACCGGACGAGCCCCGGGCCTGTGGCTACTACCCAATGTCGTTCAACGGTCGCTAGGACGGTGTGAAACCATCCGCAGCGGTTTACTATCGAAATTAAAAAAAAACAAAAACAAAAACAGAGGCATTACTGACCAGCATGGCCGGCATTGATTTTACCACAAAGAATTATGGGTAGTCAAATACTAGTATTGTTGTTGGAACCAAAGCTAGGTATACAGTATGCCACCATTTGCACAAATCACATCCCCAGTAACCCATCGAGATCGCTCCTCGGAGAGAAATGTGACAATATCACCAATATCTTCGACAGTACCACATCGCTGCCCCGCAGGTACTTTCTTGTTCTCCTCCTCCATTCGAGCCAAGTGCACCGGCCCAGCAGCTTGATACATATCCGTGTCCACAGGCCCTGGATTCACGGCATTGACTGTCACGCCATATTTATGCCCGAGCTCGGTCGCCCAAACCCTTGTAAGGCCCTCGACGGCAGCCTTGCTCGCTGCATACACAGACTGAGTGGGGTAACCGCCCCGAGCTGAGATTGACGACAGGTTGATAATACGCCCGCCGCGCCGTATAAATGGTAGCACAGCTTGGGTCATGAAGACAACTGCTTTGACATTCACATCCATCAGTTGCGTGTAGATTTCCAGCGTCACTTCTTCGAGCGGTCTGTTGTCGCCTAGTCCAGCATTGTTGACCAGGATATCAATATGATCTGTCTTGAATGCAGTCAAGGTAGCTTTGATAATGGCATTTGGGGCCGATGAGTCGGTCACATTTGCCTGGATTGCAACCGACTCCTTGTTATTTCGGCGGAGTTCTTCGACGAGGCTGTCAGCGGCGGCTTTGGATGATGGTGAGACATAATTGAAAGCGACCTATGCTGATCAGTACCTATTCAGGAAGAAAAGGGGCATAAGTCCCTACCTTTGCGCCTTCTTTGCTCAAGTTACGAACAATTCCAGATCCTATTCCTCTTGCACCACCGGTGACAATGGCGACTTTGCCTTCCAGCGACATGGTGGTTTTCTGATTGTGGAGAAGATATCTCCTGCGTTTGTGTCATGTTGAATCCAGTATATTTAAGTTTAATAATAGAAGAAGAGGACAGTAGAGACCATCGATATGGACTTGGAGGCGACCTCACCTGGCATCCACCAGGTGCGCAACTCGGGATACCGCCGCGCCACACTCGGGGCTATCTCCGGATCTGCCAGCACAGACTTGACTTAGTCCTGCAAAGAATCCATTCGAAATGCGGGTCAAGTGAAACGTGGGGTATCTCTCTGGCTTCATAATTTTGCCCAGGGGCCGCGTGATCTTTCGACTCGACGTCTCGGACCTCTTGGTGGAACTGCGCCAACCCGTGCCGCGGCCACACCCCAACATATTGGAGCTGATCCCGAGATGGCTTTCGCTAGCTCGTCACATTTTTGTCTACAGTCAGCCAGTGGGTGAGCTGCGAGGTAGTCCATACGATTATCTCACTCTCGCTAAACGCAAACTCAAGACTCATGCTTCGCTATATATACCCCGCGGACACTTCAAACATCACACAACAATATGGATTAAACCCCCATTACATCACTTCGACACAATGGACGTCCTTCAGAAAAAGACGCAGAACATTGCCATTCACACAAGTCCCTCCCACGACCTCCGGGTGGCCAACTGTGAAATCCCCAAGCTTGCTGCGGATGAGTGTCTGGTCCACGTCCGTGCAACAGGCATCTGCGGATCTGATGTTCATTTCTGGAAACATGGGCGGATCGGCCCCATGATCGTGACAGGAGACAATGGACTTGGCCATGAAAGTGCTGGAATCGTCCTGCAGGTTGGTGACGCGGTAACCCGCTTCAAGCCTGGTAAGAGCATCCTCCAGCATCTTTTAGTTAGGTTCTTTTTGCTGACGCACCAACAGGCGATCGGGTGGCTATGGAATGTGGCGTTCCTTGCTCAAAGCCAACTTGCGACTTCTGTCGGACGGGCAAATATCACGCTTGTCCGGACGTAGTTTTCTTCTCTACACCTCCCCACCATGGCACTCTGCGAAGGTACCACGCCCATCCAGAGGCTTGGCTTCATCGCCTCCCTGACCACGTAACCTTCGAAGAAGGAGCTCTCCTTGAGCCTCTCACAGTTGCATTAGCTGGGATTGATCGCTCAGGATTGCGCTTGGCCGACCCTATCGTCATTTGCGGTGCTGGGCCCATTGGCCTTGTCACCCTGCTAGCGGCGAATGCTGCGGGCGCAGCGCCCATTGTTATCACTGATATCGATGAGAACCGGCTTGCCAAGGCAAAAGAGCTTGTGCCCCGTGTACAGCCTATACACGTCCAAAAGCAGGAATCTTCACAAGAGCTGGGCCAGCGCATCGTCAAAGAGCTCGGACAGGAGGCGAAGTTGGTCCTTGAATGTACGGGAGTGGAGAGCAGTGTCCATGCGGGAATATACGTAAGTTAGGCCATTACCACGGGAGAATCCCCGAACAATCTAACGCGTTTCGTATTCAGGCAACTCGGTTCGGAGGCATGGTTTTTGTGATTGGCGTCGGCAAGGACTTCCAAAACATCCCCTTCATGCACATGTCGGCCAAGGAGATTGATTTGCGGTTCCAGTACCGTTACCATGACATCTACCCCAAGGCGATCAGTTTGGTCAACGCGGGACTCATCGATCTGAAGCCACTAGTGTCACATCGATACAAGCTGGAGGACGGAGTTGAAGCATTTGCTACGGCTAGCAACCCGGCTGCGAGAGCCATTAAGGTTCAAATTTTGGATGATTAGGCAAAACAATGACTTAGGAAATAAAGTTCGAAATTCTTGATACTTGGTTGGTCCAAGTAGACAGTATGCTCAGCTATGTAAACTGGCGTAGTTGCTATAAAGATTAAAAAAAAGAAGTGAGAACAAGTTTAGGCAAAGATTACCGCACACCTATGCTACGATGAGTCTTATCTCTGCTATACCTAACCTGGATCCTGCGTTGTTTCCTTCACTGTACGACTCTTGACTCTCATCCACGCTGCACCCCCGAGCTCGTTCCCTGATCCAACAGAAAACAGACATCGGCAACCCAAGAGAACAGAGAACCGCCGAGTGAGTATACCGCCCGATAATGGCGAATCCAAATACTATTGTACGGTTGTTTCTCCGTGATTGGTTTGGTGGTGGTTTCGACTGGATCAGGGGGTCAAGAACTGCAACTTGGAAGACTAGGCCGATATGGAGATATTCGCTAGGCACTCCAATCATGTTCATTTCATTCGTCTTGGTGTTAAACATACTTTTTCTTCCTCCGGCAGCCGGATGGCGCTCACGGGAGGGAATCGAAGATTAGGAACGAGGAGAGGTGACGGGGAATCCGCTCATGCTCCGGATTATGGCCCTTTCAGCAAACCTGTCCGGGGCTCAGCAGAGTGTAACCACTGCGATCTGGGGTAGTTGGCTTGAGCTGCACTATCACCATGGTAGCTCTATAGAATGGCCTTCCCCAGGCGGACCTTTGGTATCTTCGGCGTGGCATCTCACATCTCAGAGCTACAGAAACCGTGCCTGGACTTTCATTTCACAATCATGACGTTGAAGAAACCCTACTTTGGGTTCTCTGGAAGATGGCTGACCTTCTGGGTCTCTGTGAGTAATAAGTCCTAAGTGATGTGCCTTGACGACAGGGCGACAAATTGGTACGACCCCCACCCCCTACATATCCTAACCTGGCCCTACCTACTTGTAGGAACAATGTAGCGTGGACATGGGAGAATAGGCTAAGACTAGAGAATTTGGTCGATCGCGCGGTAGCTTTAGAGTGTGACTAGCCGACGAATGTCTGACCTATAACATGTGTTTAGATTAGCAACGCGGTAGAGCATCTTGAACTGGCACTTGGCCTCTACAACAAAGCCAGATCGAGTAGACTCAAGATAACTAAGGGCGATTGTATGAAGCGCACCTTTAACAAGCACAATGCATGGGCGTCTTACTTGCAGTTTATCGCAAAACTTAAGTAGCCTACCAAGGACAACGATAGTCTGACCAAGAGCAAGGCTGCTATGAAGAAAATTAAGGGAACCAGGGACTTAGCTAAAGCACTGGTCCAGCAGTCGCCGGTCGGTCAGTACCCTGGACTCGTGGCGGCATCCCCTATATCAGAATATACTGCGATGACGGCGACTTTCTCTCAGAAAGAGATAGTCAGGGGCGAACATATACCAAGGGTTCGTAATCCGCCCTTTCCGCATCTGAGTTTACATGCTAACGCAGTAGATGGTCAGCGACGGGATACCAAAACTGTAAGTCTTCCTCTCCCTGGTGTGACTCTGAGCCGGGGATAGCGGGTGGAGCCATCAAACTTCTAACAAATCAATCAGTTGACATCAAGTGCAAAAAAAAAAAAAAAAAAAAAAAAAAAAACTGGATGGGCGACAACAGTCCCTGCTTGTATGGCCAGGGCCGCAAAAGGCGAGGACGCATTGGACGACAAGAGCAATCCACAAGGTCACAAGGACGCCGAAGCGTTTGCTATCTATGCTATGGGTGAGTGAATGGCAACAGCCCTGGATAACAGCTATTGCAACATGACTAACAAGGCTCTGCTCCGTTAGCAATGTACAACAATGCGGTGCATTGGTACAAGTATCGGCCTGCCAAGAGAGACACTTGTAAAGACTGATCTCGAACCTAACAAGTGCGCATATGGCCACAGTCTCACCAATATGGGCGGTTGAACGACAGCAACGTTCGTGGTGTGATGGGAGCTAACAGGAGTTGTTTCGAGTTTGGATGTCGTTGATCATGTAGTATCTAACATAGAATGCCGCCTAGAGGTCAGGATAAAGTTGGGAAAAGAGAAATGGACGAGGAAGAAATGAAGATGAAGATCTCAAGCTATAAAACTATCTCTCGATTACTTTTATTAACAAACCAACAAAAGCTCTCTTCTACTTATCCACAGAATATCCTTACGGTCTAACTTAAGACAGAACAGCAGACCTTATCTAATAATAACAGACCCTAAGTTTAAGGAAAGAAGAAAACATTAACTCTTAATATAGGTAATAGCTTAAAGCCAAGTACTACTAAAGTAACTGCTGCTGCTCCCAAAGAACTAGCTAATAAAGAGAAGATCAAACAGATTGGGAATGCTGTTAATATACTATTAAACCAGGTTTCAGCCGGACCTACTGGGGCACAACCCGCCCGGATTCTCGCCAAGCAGGGTCTGGAATGCCTCGCTGTTAAGGGACCAGGCATCAATTGGCGGATCGCGAGACTATCAAGATCGCTAAACCGAAAACGGCAAATGTGGGAAATCACATCCCGAGCTACAAGCTTATCACAGTGATATTAATATTATATTCCAGCACAGTACCTGCATACATATCCAGCGCTAGACAGGAGTCATTCGAGTCTGGCGGCTTTATATAGAATGTGCAGCTGGAAGAAAGAAGGGACTTAAACAAGGCTAATAAGGAGTACTCTGTACTACCTCACCTATCCAGTGGCAAGATGAATCACCACGCTTGAGAATCCTAGAAGAAAAAAAAAACTCTGTTTCCTTATTAGAGAGGGAGGGAGATGAAAAAACCTGTTATGGCCTGAGCGGTAATCTAGAACAAAAATAGAAGTCGGGGAGTAATATCCCAGGATGGACTCTAAATTCACCTCTGGCCTATCGCACCCTCCAACAGCTTCACCATATCCCACTGCTTGGCTTGTTCAGCTCTGGTTATAGGGGTGTGACTGTCTGTATCCACGAGATCTGGTCGCGCCCCATGCTGGAGAAGCACACGTGCACACTCCAGACCCCCCCGGTATGCGGTATAGCCAAGTGCAGACCAACCGAAATCATCCACAAGCTCAACCTCAATACCAGGGTGCGCGAGAAGGACTTCCATGCAATGGTAGGATTTGGTTCTCATAAGTGGAGTTTCTCCTGTGGATGATTGGCAGTTAACATCAATTCCATCCTGTGCTAGCAAGAGCTTAATAAGTCCAATATCGCCACAACCTGCTGCAGTGTGTAAAGGGGTCCAGCCACGGCCCCAAGTGACATTAATATCAAGGCGGCTGCATTCTAGCATATCGTGAACAAGATCCTCTCGCCCTTCCATGATGGCCAGGTGAATCGCAGTCTCTCCACTTTCGCTCGGAAAGGTTAGATCGGTTTCCGGATGCTTTATCAGCAATGACAACATCATATTCCCCCCACCCGTGCCCTAGAGTATGCAGAAGAGGAGTTATCTGAGGGGAGTCGCAGCCTTCGCGGAGTGCCACTTGGTGATTGACATCGATGGATGGCTGTTCAAGCATTAATGCAATCGCAGGTGCCTTGCCTGCATATACCGCATACCACAGCGCCGTTGCCCCATTCTTATCGAGCATGTTGAGGCCACCAGGATCCTTCTCTAAGAGTAGCTGCATGAATGGGATGTTACCCGCAAAGGCCGCGTCCATCAAGGGAGTCACGCCGTCTCGATTCTGTGGATGTAGGATAGCGCTTGGCTGGAGTCCAGAATGGATGGAAAGAACGAAATATTGACACCAGGCTCTGTAGAGTCCTCGGTGGCAGTGTTTGCTCGAGCCTGGAGGTGTAGAATGGTGTCCCCATTCTCGTCGGAGGCAGTGAACTGGTGGAAGTTGAAAAGACCAGCAATTCTGGGAAATACCAGTAACAAGGATACTTGGTCCAGAGGCTTAAGATAAGTTGCAATAAGAAGAATGATTTCAGGGGGCAGAACAGGGGCCCTGATAGAATGCATTACTGTTGTAAGCAAAGAGGTTGGTTGCAAGAGAAAGTGTAAAGAGCAATTGGAACAAATTATTTGAACACATGTAAGCAAATTAACGTATCTGACCGCCCAACGCCCGGAATCAACCAGCGCCCCGCTCGAAGCCAGCAACCGAGCCAACAAATGATGCCATTAAACCACATACAAAAGGTATCTTGAAGAGATTGTTTGGTGTAGTGTTTTTAAGGTCCTAAAGTAGCTATATACAAATTTTAAGCATTAAGGAAGCAGTGCGGGAGGCGTATTTGCGTGCCACAACGACTCTGCTGTATAGAGGGACCAGGGACTACCTCAGGCTCTGGAGAAGCAATCTTTACATTTTTTTAAGCTATAGAAGTTATAGATTACTTTTTTTAACCTTGCTTTAGTATTTTAAAGCTATTTTAAAGCTGCTGAGCAGACTCTTTATTAATTTACTTTGCCTCCTTTTAATACTTCTTTTCCTCTGCCTGGCTGGCTGTTAGACATTGAAATAGAGCGTCGACTGCAAGACTTGCGGGTGCCTCAGGCACCCGCACACCTTGTGACCACCTAGGTCGCGGGAAGTCACATGACGCATCGACATCCCAACTGCGCCGCTGGCTTCAAGGTTTAGGAGGCCAGCGATTAGTTCTACTACAATACCATATACCTTCCTACCGCAGTATCTCACGTTTCCCGACCCTTTAGCGCAGTATTATATACCGCGGCTCACACTGGCGCTCCCGAAGAACTTTATCAGCAGCTCGCTGGTCCTTTCTCTCCTAAAGTAATTGCTGTTTCTCTTCACCTGCTGTTAATAAAGCTTCTCTTACAGAAGTCTAAAAACTTTATGGTAATATAAAAGCCATGGTTATTAAGAAACAAAAGCCTCCAGCTCTGCTGTGCCTTGGGCTTCATTTCTTGGTTAAAAATAAATATAAGCTAGTAATATCCAAGCTTATTATTAGTCTAACTAGATGGTAAAGAGGCAATGAAGTAATCATGAAACTTTTTATTATAATTTTAGAACCAGGAATCTTGCAAATTACTAGAGAAAGCTTAGTAAATTAATCTAGGTGTAATAACTGTTTTATCCGCGTAAATATAAGTAATTATAGTAATCTATTTTTAATTACTATCTTACAAGCGTTGTGTGGATTAATCCTTTTTATATTTAGCTTTAGAAAAGGATCCTGCGGCCTTTAAGCAGTATACTAATAAAAAAACCTGTTACGGAAGGTTGACTCCTCAAGCCTTCCTAACCCTAGGTCTTCCCGTAAGCTCTTCTTTGATTGACTTCTTACCTTCTCGTCCAACAGTATGGGGACTGTCACAGTCCTGGTTGAGTGTATGATTGGAGGTAGGGCCGGGCTTAGATAAAAACCTAAGTCTGTAGAGTAAGTACAGGACGAGTTACTCAGTCATTTCACAAAGGTATACTCTGTAGATAACAATGGTATTGATCACGAAGAATAGGAAAGCTAGATACAGTGGTAATGAGGCAACCGCGGCCAAGACAGTCCGTCAAGGAGAATTTGATACCCCCCGGATCCTTAGTGTCCATATCCTAGTCCGTAGCGTAGTTTGTGCTTGCTGGAGGATGGAGAACGCTGCTGGGATGTCTTACTTTTAGATTTAGGGCTGGGTCGCGAGGCTAGCATTTTCTCGGCGGTTGCCAGATTTCTCGCTGAGTGGTCAATACTTGACTATAGATGCCTGGTATGCACGCTCTGTGTACTGGACGCTCGAGGACCCCGACGCCTTCTGGGCAGACCTATACACGGAGACAGAGGTAGCGCAGGAGGATATTAAGTAGAAGGACATGAGATATATCCCGTACTACCCAATAGAGAAATATGACAAGGACAGGTATTGGGAGTATAACTTCCCTGTTCCCAGTGAAGACAACAAGGAGGACATGATTAACCCCAAGAATATAGTCTCAGAAGCGTACGACAAACTCAAGGCCCTAAAGCCGCAACTTAATAATGTCGTGGAGAGGGTGAAGAACAACAAGTATTATGGTAACATTAATAAGCTTATTAATACTGTTTCCATGCCTGTGCTCATGGTCTCTGACGCAATTAAGAAGATACAGTCCATCATCAAAATTGCTGAAGAAATCAAAGAGGCAAAAGCCAAAGCCATCCTCTTTGCTTTCCTGGGTGCCATCTTCGTCCCCTTCATTGGCGAGGTCATGGATACTGTCAGCTCTTTGGCAAGTATTGGTCGCATTATCTCTCTTCTTAGTACTACAGGGAATGTTGTCATGGATGTCTATATAATTCTTGACAATCCAGACAATGCCCCCCTGGTGATCTTTAGTTTGATTTTAATGCCACTGGCGCTTTTAAATGTTATCAAGGTTGGCTAGGCTGCAAGAGCCCGTAGAGGCATGCCCGCCGGGGATGTTGTAAAGCTGGGTAATAGGCTCACTGCTTGATTAAATATTATTTTGAAGCTTAAGGATGGGTGTACCATTTAGACGGGCATCTGCAGTGGGATTTGCGGCGCCAGTGGAGTGACCAGAAGAAGGGTGGAAAACAAAAGTTTTTCATTAATGCCATATAACTAGACATAGATGCAATCCATTGTCAAACAATATAGACTAGCCTAGACCGTTCAGCTCTATTCCTACACATTCCTCCAATCTTGGCCCTAAAAAGATGCTGTTAACGTAATCCCCGGCCGTTCCACCCACCTCAAAGTACTTAGCAAACTTAAAGCTATTCGCAACCAACAAAACCTTCATTAAATTAAGTAAACCAAGTGTTTTGACAACTAGGACATCGAAATCTGGTATGGCCGATATTATTACATTCAGAACTCCTTGGTGGAGCACGTTTTCGAGCTGTTAAAGGCTCCACAGTAGATGTACTTGAGACCCCCCTGCTCATTCAATTGCTCATTTCTCAACGCAATTGGGTATCTTGCCTCTTGTACTTGAAGGCCATTAATAGGAGTCATTTGTCGCTTAGATTGAGCCTTTTATTGCTGTTAAATCTGCGATTCTGCGCGGAGATCATTCAATTTCTGCAAGGTAAAAGCAGTATTCTATATAGCTATTTCGAAGCAATTTATAAGTTCATCTAGCGCTCGTTTCGCTAATAAGACCGCTTTATGCAGTTGCCAAACTGTATAAGGTGTACCAAGCATGGAGGAGCTTGTTGAGTGAGTTCCTTCCACGGCTTGGGGGGGTGGGGGGTGAGCAAGTCGCGTGATAAGGGTAAGCTGCTCACCCTGTCTATCGCGTAGTCACCCTACTCACCCTGATCGCGTGATACTAAAGTGGTCTCACGAGCTTACTCCGCTGGGGCAGCACCCACCTAACTTCTATCCGCGTTTAAGCCACACGCCAGTAGGTTAGTCGTATGGTGGGTGACCACATGCGAATCCCAGTAGTCATTATATATGGCGGAACCTACCAAGCGCCCACGAGGCACATGACCGTATACCATTCGGTATACCATGAGTGGTAGAAGAATGGTAGGAGACTTAGGATATATAAGGACACTCATTACCACTATATCTCCTATCTAGTCTTACTGTTCGTCGTGATCAAGATAATTATTAGCTATAGAGTATACCTTTGCAAATCAGCAAGCAACTTGTCTAGTACTTACTCTACATTTATCCCTGGTTACATTCACATGCATACGTACTGACTGCATTCAAGCAAACCGCACTCTGGAAGACAGACATTTGTACTACCGTTCCAACCCCCTGTTGATCGTTGTCGGAGACCCGGACGTCATATCAACTAAGCGTCTGCTTAAGTTTGTTCAGCACGAAGACGAGGAAATTCAGAGGAGGGCCAAGGAGCCTCAGGCTGCGGGACTCAAGTGTGACGGAGCCTCCGTGGGGCATTTCAGCTGATGGCACCATTGCGGTTAGATATCGAGGCAATTGGGTAGATGAGAGAAACGATGATTATTTCAACACTGTAGCTATAGCGTCTTGTCTTTTTTTAATTTATATTTGATGAACAAGAAACTGGTAACAGAATGTTATCATCGTGCTTTGCTACACAGGTATGCATTATAAGAAAAAAAGAAAAGACTGCGATAAAGAGGGATATCTGGAGACAATAGCATAAAACAAGAAATGAAAATAAAACCCTGAAATAATTCTGCAGTCGCTAATATAACGTATAAACCAACTCCAGTTTTGTTACCTCGTAGCATCAGTAGTTGTAGAAGCCCCGGTGGGCTTTTGCTTGGCCAAACCGCACGCTTAGAATTGATTAGACTGTTGCATAGCGGGATGATGAGCAAGGTCTGGCATGCTGACTCCCGACGAGTTCCGAGAATACTTGGACGAGGGTGCATTACTGGCCATCCGCATCGGGTTGAGAGGTGGTGAAATTTTGATGGGAATACGGGGCATACTTGCTGCTGATAAGCGTCGGATGGGGCTTGACGTGGTGTATGAAGGTAACGCTTCCTCTCGCTTGTAGCTCAGCTGGAATGAGCGCTGGCTGCCTGTTCGCGAGGCGACCTTATGAGGGGCGACGGCCCCATAGACACGGACGTGGCGTGCGCTGACACCGATATTGCGGTCTGCAAAGGCGAAGTTCTGTATACAAGTTAGCAACAACCATACATGTAAGCGGGGAGGAGAGACTCACTGCAACAACATTAATAACGCTGACAACGAGAGCCAGAATTCCAGCTGAAATAATGATTCTCCAAAATGTAAGCCCAAGTTCTTCTTGGCTTGTGGCTGGTGTGTTGAGGTCCCCCAGCGCTCCGATTCCGAGTATCAACATTGCAAAAGCCAGTGTGAGGAATCCAGAGTCTTCACCAAGTGATGGGAAGTGACGGTCGAAGTAACCGCGGAAGAAGGGGAGCTCTGAGACTAGGAGGAAAACTGCTGTTTGTTAGAATATTTATTGAAGGAGATATGGGGATCACAACAGGAGCTACTCACTACAGACGCCAATTGCTATGGCATGTGCGACAGCTTGGAAAAAGAAGAAACTAGTTAAGAGTTCGATCTTGACTAGCATGACCACATGGGCAGCGATCATATCGAGAAAGACGATGATGTTTATAACCCGAAGGGCGTTGAGAATCACGTATCCTGGCCCAGCCAGGGACTCTTTCAATGAGGCCATCATGATTGCGGTTTTGTTGTATATGAGAAAAAAAAATGTACTGAGTAGTAGTAGAATGCGAGCTCTATTGGCACCTAGGGCTTGTTTCTCAGGAGATACCTGTACTCAACTGAGTAGAAGAAAGGAGAGAGAAGGTAGGCTCAAGGCGCTGACCAGCAGCAAAACTTGATGTCGAACAGACTGTAGGGAAAGATTAAGAAGAGAAAGAACCACGAAGCCGTGCTCAGGCGTTGAGAGAGAAGGAAGGGCAGCTGGAGGGTGGTTCATGGCCGCTGGGCGGGTGGGCGCTATTAATTCAACCTGATACGCGAGCAGCCCATTGTGAAGCAGGCTCTGTTGAATCAACAGACAAGGACGGTGAGGAAGAACACAATAGGCCGAAAAGGGTTCTGAAACACATTGAAGGGGCTGTTGAGAAAGGAGGTCCATTCATTTTGGCGCCGAACGGGGCTCCTTGTGTTTCTTTCCTTTGGCGCCGACTCCTGCACGATCTGAAGCTGTAGCAGGAGCTTCAAGGGATTTGCGGTCTTTGTTGTTGGAAGAGCCTTGTAGCGCTGGGAAGCCAGATCCTTCCCATTCAAGCAGAGAACGTGTCTTTTGGGATGGGTCAGCTGTAACTTTGATGTTGGAGAGGAAGATGGAGTGGTTGCGAAGGCGAGATTGTTCTGCCATCTGAAACGTCGGTTGTGAAGCGCCAAAGGATTGGCCCTCGCTTCTTCTTCTTCTCTTCCTCAGCTCACCGTCCCCGCCGAGATCTCTCCCAAAACACCTATTCTAATTTGTTGTTTATTTTAGAACGACTTAAAGCTAACATGGGCGCTTAGATTCTCCCCGAACATTCGAGACCGTTCTCAATTGATGGTCGAAAGTATTGTTGATAAGGACAATAGACTTGTATTGTCACGCGACGCGACCGGAAACTCAGCGTGAAGTTATTATTAAGACCCAAATGCATTCTAGCCATGCCTTTTCTGGGGTTGAGATCTAGAGAGAATATTATCATCATTTCGCTGTAGTCCGCTATGAACAGTCCCCGCAGCAAGGCGCTTCTGATGTCTGCCCGATCAGCTTCTGCATGCAGCTCCACCAACAATTGGACGCTCTCTAACCTGGATAACGCACACTAAGAGGAGTGGCTAAAGCAAAGATCTTTAAATATGGGTGGGCGTCTTTACAGTTCTGGTCGCTCAAGAATGCCTGACGAGGCTTTATACCAACAATTGCCATGGCAAGTCCATAAAGTATCACCGACTCAGCTGAACTATGCTAACGAGGCTTAGACTGATTGTCCGCGGCCTGGCAACTTTTTGCGCACGCTTGTGCCGGGAAAGTCGCCTAAGATTGAGTGAGATTCTGCCTTGACAATGGTTTACCAATAAACATGCTCATATTGCACTTAGTATTGTTGCCATTCATGGCCTTAATCCTAAAAACAAGGAGCGCCATGCTGAGCGGACATGGGAGTTAAATGGGAAGATGTGGCTGAGGGACTTCCTTCCAAACCTGCTGCCTCAAGCAAGGATATTTCTCTTTGGATACAACTCTAGTGTCAGTATCCAGTCTTCTTCTGCTGGAGTCCGTGAGCAAGCACAGAATTTGCTCAGTAGACTTTGGCTTGCAAGACAAGTAAGTGCTTTATGCCTCCTGCGTATTGATGGAAACTCATCACCAAACAATAGGGCAGCGAGTCTCGGCCTATCATTTTTATTGCCCATAGTCTTGGTGGTATAGTCGTCAAGGAGGTATGTTTATTTTGATGCCGCATTTAGAGGCCTGTCCTAACTTTACTAGGCACTTGTACAAGCTAAGCTTGGACACATCTACAGCTCCATTCAAGCGGCAACTTATGGTATAGCTTTTTTCGGTACGCCTCATCACGGAAGCCATCTGGCAAAAATAGGGGAGACTCTAGCAAAAGCCGTGAGAGCGTTTCTAAGAACTCCGAGCAACACTTTCATCAACGCCTTAAAGGAAAACGACCTGTACGCAAATGAACTTTCCGCGAATTTCGAACAGTTATTAGAGAATTATAAGTATATAAACTTTTACGAGACTCTGCCCTTGAGAAGTCTCGGAATTGTATGTCACGCATGACAATTACTGCCATGATCCTCTATTGAAACCCGCCATTTCACTGACAATTCCCATCGATTCCAGATTGTCGAGAAAAAGTCCGCAACATTTGGTCTTCCTGATTCACGCGAGATAACGGTAGCCTTACTTGGCGACCACGAAAGTATCTGCCGATATACAAGCGAAGAGGATAATAACTATATACACGTGTCGGGACTCATTTGCAAGTTTGCTGCTATAGCGATGAAGGAGTGCGACGAGGTATCATTATTTGGAGATTCCAGCGCGGGATCGACTCTCGCCGGTTCGACCCTGGTTGCCGAGGAATTCAAATCTAAGATATGTAGGTTGATCCAATACGCCCCCTCAAAGTCCAAAACTAATGAACACGTTAGGTATGATTCCATTTATGCGGAACCCAGGGTTCGTTGACCGTGCACCTGTCCTCGACCAACTTAGGGGCTTGATCGTACCCATTGGCACAGCTTCCCGAGTTGCTCTTTTTGGCTTAGGAGGTGTAGGGTAAGCTTAATTTTGAAGAACGTTTTTGGATGATATACTAATTGACTCAGGAAATCCCAAATTGCTATTGAGTTTGCCTACCAGATTTGGACAGAATCTCAAGCTTCGGTATTCTGGGTCAGCGCGAGCACTATTGATCGCTTTCGTGAAGGGTACAATGCAATTTTCGACGAGCACATTTCTTCAGATCCGGACACTAAATGTGACAAACTCAAGTGCGTCAGAGACTGGCTCGAGAAGGAGCATGATGGGTGGGTATTGATCATTGATAACGCAGACGAAACATCCCTGTTTGAAACAAACGAGCAAAAAAAGGGCGCGAAGCAGAGTCAATCGATCCTGGATTTCCTTCCAGATTCCAAACGTGGGGTTATTCTCGTCACTACACGGAATAGGGCAGCTGGCGTCAAGTTCACCAAGGGGGTAGCGAATGCCCTTATAGAAATCAAGCCCATGACCGACGACGAGTCAAAACGCCTCATCAAGAACAATGTGACGGACCATGTTCTCGAAGAGTGTGAAATGGATGGACTCTCTGACCTACTAGGTCATCTACCGCTGGCTATTGTCCAAGCTACAGCTTTCATGCAAGAGAATTCAATGAGCATCGGTGAATATATTGAGCTGTACAATGACAGTGAAGAGACAAGCATGGATCTTCTTTGCGAGCAATTTGAAACCCTAGGAAGAGATACTGGGGTCCCAAACGCCGTCGCTACAACATTGATAGTCTCGATTGACCAGATCAAGGAGCGGGACCCCAAGGCTGTTGAGATATTAACTCTGATCGCTTTTCTTGACAGAAGCGACGTTCCGAAAGGCTTGATCCAGCACAGGATCAAACGCCCTTTGGAACTGACAAAAGCGCTCGGAACGCTAAAAGCATTTTCTCTTATTGTGGGCACCGATAGGAAAGGGAACTTCTCTTTTCACAGGCTGGTGCAGTTGGTCTTACGGAAATGGCTGATACTAGAGCAGAATTATGAAGAGAAATCGATACAGGCTATGGAGCTTCTTGACGAGGTGTACCCCGATGCGACGTTTGAGAACTGGAGTATATGTAAAACATATCTTCCACACGCTCAGTCAGTTCTATCTCTCATTCCCGACGTGCAGGGCGAAGTTAGAAGAAAGCGAATCCACCTGCAAGAAGGCCTTGCCTATTACTACTGGTCGCAAGGACACTACCAAGAATCCGAAAAATTAGAACTCCTAATTGTTGAGGAGAACAAGCGGGAGTTCGGCCCTGAGCATGCTGAGACCCTAGCAAGCATAAGTGCTCTGGCTGTGACCTATGATACCCAAGCAAGATGGACAGAGGCGGAGCAATTGTACTCATTTGTTCTTGAGACGAGAAAGAAAACCCTGGGATCTCGTGACCGCCTCATTCTCAATACTATGGCAAGCCTGGCAACGATATACGAGTATCAAGGTCGCCCAGAGGAGGCCGAACAGCTCAGAGTGGAGGTTTATGAAACTTCTAAGTCAGAATTCGGTGAAGACGATGAAGACACTATCACCGCGACAGCCAGCCTAGGCATACTTTATCTTGACCTCAGAAAGCTGGTAGAAGCAGCTGATCTGACCCAGCAAGCCCTGACTTGGAGAATCAAGAGTCAGGGCCCCGAGCATAAAGATACCTTAGCTTGCGCATCGTCTCTTACAAGGGTATACATGGCACAGGGTAAACTGCAAGAAGCCGAAGAATTAGCGGCCCGAAACTTAACAACATCGGAAGCTGTCCTAGGGCCACAACACCCGGAGACGTGGATCCGAAAATTAGCAATGGCTAAGATCTACTTGGAAAGAAAGAAATTAGACATGGCCGAAGGGCTATACTTGCAGACGATAGAAGAAATGGAGGAGGGAGATGCCCCTCGTTACGACATTCTCGAGAGCAAATCGAGCCTTGCTAAAGTCTATCGAGCCAAAGGTGACGAGAAAAGGGTCGAGAAATTGGAAAGCGAAGTGCTGAATGGAAGCATTCAAGCCCTTGGGCCTGACCATCCGTTCACCATGAAATGCCTTTACTTCATAGCCGTCACCCACAAGCACTGCGGGAGAGACTCCAAAGCGATTCAGCTGATGACCTATACTACTCACAAGGAGGAGAAAATCTTGGGCCCGTACCATGATAGCACACTACAATCCTTCCATATGCTCCGGGAATGGTGTGGCGATGAGACGGCTATACAGAAGCTCTTGGATCTCGAGGAAGAGGAGGAAAACGGTTCAACCGCTTGAGAAAGCTGGGTTAAGATTGACAGAGTCCCGGGGTGAAATACTGGCTCTTTACATAAACTTTAAAGAGGTTGATATGAACATTGATGTATGGAGGTGGATCTTAGTAGTTGGCGAGTTAATTATGAGTAATACCGTGTAATTTAGTACTAATATTGGATGATACTACAGATGCAAACCTTGGAATACTCTACGTACGGAGTAAGAGTATACAGGGAGAATTTTTGAGAATAACATGGGGCAAAATGTCCTTAAGGACCTTTTTACTGACTGACAAGTGACCACTGTATCTACGATGAAGAGTAAAATAAAAAAGACATAAGCTAGATATTTAGTTCACACTAAAAATATTAAAGCATTACTTCTAGTCTGGACCTGGATTAGCGCACTATACAACCAAACTTTAAAAGACTTTGGGCTATGGGTCTTTATTTACCGCTGTAGAATCATCCAATTAAGTGCACACAAAACTTGCACAGTCTGCGGTCGGCTCCCAATTCCATCCCATCTCGATCTCCAGACAGCGAATTAACCCCAGCACAATCAGATTTCAACCCTGAGAACGCAGGCAAAAAAAATCACCTCATACAAACAAAATGACCCGTGGAAATCAAAGAGACCGAGACCGCGAGAAGCAGCGCAAGAAGGCTGGTCAAGATGTGCAAATCCCACAAAGAACCTTCCTCAACCTTTTTCTGCTGAAAATTTCCACCACTAACAGCTCTATAGAGAGCCGCCAATGACTTATCTGGATCAGCATTTGCGCGCAAGAAAGAAGATGACGCCGCAAAGATGCGAGCGAAGCAAGCAAATGGTAGGTCAAGAAGCCTGGCTGTGCTCAGAGCCTGAGCCAGTCGCGGGATCGTTTTTTGTTGCCCCCTGGCATGACTAGAGAACAAGGAACCAGGCCGTCGGGTCGCTCTCTTTTTGTTTATTCGCTGCCCACCCACCATCAGTTCTTTGAGTATTGATGATCTTGATGCTGACTCGATGTTTTCTCACCAATAGCCGACGCGAAGAAAGCTGCCACTGTTGTTCCACCCGTAGGGGGGAAGAAGAAGTAACGCCCATTTTGTGCCTAAGAACGACGCTGAATATCCCCGATCGAACCCTCTCGATACGATGATCCTATACTTTTGTTCTTGATTCTCCTACCGTCTATTTCGCGATGAGAGCGCCGACGAATCGCTTGCTTATTTGCTTGGAATAACACGTCTATCATTACTTGTTGGGCAGTATATTGTGAAATAGATGGTTGGGGAGATTCGATATGATAAATATGGGGTTGAAGGTCTGCTTGGGGATGGTGTTGGTCGATTCGTCAAGATATTCGCTGCCGCGGATGAACTTGGAGTCGCTGGACTGAGGCACGTGCATTGCTTATAACGATAGCTACGCTTGATTTGTTAGCGAGGCGTTTTAATGAAAATCCGAAACGTCTGGTTTGATTATAGCGGATGTTTCTTTGGTTTTGTTTTCATGGGTATATACGGCGGTCACGTCTACTTTGGAGAGTGAGCATGGGGGTCTAATCCGATCCGACGAGTTGGTTCGACGAGTGCTTTATCATTGGGTTATTTATCAGTGTTTTTGGACCAGTGGGTTCGTGCTCTATTGAGCCATTCCTTCCACGACATAACAGTCTTACCCTCGCCCTGTTGCAGGCCATCTAACAAGACGGAGTCGCGCAAGACACCCCATGGATATGGCGGCGAATCTCCGAGCGATTCTAGCAGATTGAACTTGCGGGAAACCAGATCGACAAACATCCAAACACTCTCACCCTCCCAGCCGATATCGAGAGCGAAACTGGCTACTCTGCTGACAATATCAAGCCGAAGATCCTTATCTGGGACGGCATCTAGTAGATAAAACAGGAACATCAAACCAGATATATCAGCTGGATACGCGAGGCACCAGGCTAAAGTAGGTCCCACGATGGACTGCCCTAGTCGAACACTCCACTCTTCACTTTCCCCTCCGCCAGATTCGGATAGTATCCGGTGCATTTGTCGCAAGTATGTAAAGGCGTAGTAGTTTCGGGGATGAAGCTGCCCTGCTCGAAGAGCAACGGATAGCTCGGCTTGGAGAAGTTCTTGTACGGCCTGGAAATCTGGTTTCCTCAGTCGAACGAGGTGCGAGTGAACCCATTGGCGATGCTGCCAGAGCGTCGGAGACTTGGTGTGCCGATGGAGCGGGGAGCAGAGATACGTTGTCATCAGAGAAAGTTCGATATCCAAGGTGTGGATGAGCCTTTCCTGGTCCGAGCCAAATAGAGCACTTAACCTCCTCTTCCTCCAGTTGCATGCCGTCAGGTGTTCGCAGTCGAAGAGGAGGATGATTTCAGAGGCAATCGTGAGCCTCTTATCCACATCCTCCTCTTGGAACTTCCGTTCGGTTGTGTCTAATGTTGTATAATCGCTTATATAACCGGGATTCGATTTCAAAGTATCGAAGAATGCTCGTCGCGCAGTCACAAATGCCCGCACGAGGTACTTCTTCGTGATCCCAAACGAGCAGTCATCTTCGAGTATCGGGCCAAGCGCCGGGGGGAGGATCTCGAATTCAAGGACGCGGCCATCTCTCTCGGCGAAAATCCGGGATAGGTCTCGAAATGCATCGGTCGGTGGCGGACATTTGGATGTCATTGAGAACCTGAAGCATGGCTGGTGGTGCTGGTGGTGGTTGAGCTCCCCGCTGGTCCAGGCCGGAGATCAGAAACGCCGCCCGCCGAAAGTCACTTTGCTGCTGCTAGCGTGACAACGTCATTTTGCGTTACTCAAGTTCCTTGTCACCCTTCCTTCAGCTTCGCTCGAAACTGCCGCTGCTTATTGCTATCTGCTTTACCTCCTGGTATACTTGCGTCCTCTTCCAGCTGCGTGGTGGTCAATATTGTGGTGCTAGCATCTGCACATGTCCTTCGCTTTCGCTTCATGCTCCCACAAACAAACCTGAGTCGAATCTGATCCTCGACCGGATCAACGCCCTACAATCATGTTGTCCCTCATCTGGACGATATTCATCCTCCATATCGCCATTTTCCTAATAAACACCATTGGCGCGACGACGATTGACAACCTGGTATGATCATCTTCCTTACCTCACCTGAGACCTGCACACACGGTTAACCATGTCCCAGCTATGGAATCTCTACCTCAAGCTCCCGACGTCGTTGTACCAAACCGCCCAGGAACAAAGCAAGTTGAAGCGCGAGGTTGTCCACCTCAAACGGGACATGAACAATACAAGCTCCCAGGATGAATTCGCAAAGTGGGCTAAGCTACGACGGCGACATGACAAGGCACTGAGTGATTATGAGGCTCTGAGTATGTTTCTATCTCGCCAATTCGATTATACGGGGGGGTTCTAGACTGGAATATACTGATTGAATGTACAGACCAGAAGCTATCCTCGCAGAAAAGCTCATTCGAATGGTTCGCCAAGATCGCCAGGTGGCTCAGCACAACCGGCCTCAAGATCTTCATCCAGTTCCGAAACTCGAAGACCGCTGTATTTGCTCTCCCGGGTGGCTGGCTTCCTTATTATGTGGAATGGGTGTTGTCATTCCCCCGCGCACCACATGGCTCGGTGAGCGTCCAGGTTTGGAACAGTGTGTGTGCGACAGCAGTTACTGTTATCGCTGAGATTATTACCGGGGCGGTCCTACAGATTAAGGGAAAAGCACAGCCTGTTCCCGCAGCGGCTAAGAAGACGCAATGATTTATGCTTCTTTTTTTTGTATTACTTGGAGTTGGCATGATATCGGCATATGATAGATGAGTATATTGAATAAAATAAACAACACGTGTAATGGTATATGCTCGTCAGATTAAAAACAATCGTTTATCGTCAACAACCCCATACCGTAGTAGGGGTTTCAGGGCTTGACTCTATGATTGGTATATCATCATTGAACCACCACATCAGTGTTTCGGAAGGCAGGGAAAGGGGGATATATCAATGGGGAAACGAAGGGAAGAAATGAAATCTGAGTCCGGCCCCTTCGACAGAGCATCTGCAACAGCACCTCAGGGGAAAAAACAAGGTACAGTCGCCGCTTTCAATAAGCTACAGACCCGAAAAAGTATGAACTCCTCGCCTCAAGAATGAGCCCCATTGAGTTACCCATGTTCATAAAAGAACCGAGCAATCGCATGACTATCCAAACTCGACGAAAGGCAACCCAATAAAACCCCTCTGCCAACACCAAGCTATACCGCCATTCTTTCCACCAACAAAGGCGTCGGGTATAGGACTCGGCATCGGGAGGGAATAGGGCAGTAAGCCGCTATCAAATTGCTTTTATGGCGGCGCGTTTCCGCATTGCCTGACCGACTTGAAAAAAGAAGGACAGGATGTCCGGGGACTTTCTCCCAAAGCGGGCTCTTTTCACAGAAAGTGAGAAGAGGAGAGAATTTGGGAAATTCTCTGTGTGTGAGCTTTGAATGCGATTCTTTGAGCGAGGAGTTGGGAGAGGGAAGGGAAAGGATTTGCAGGTTGGAAATTTATTTGCGATTTGGTGGAGCTCAGTGGTCATGTGATGGGATAGACTAGACTTTCTTCAGATTAGTGCCAGTCAAGTTAGTGCTCGGCTTTTCACTATTAAGATTTCTGCTCCATCCCTCCCAGAGCATCAACCCAAGAAAGTAGGGTTCTCTTAAGGAACGATAGGCCTAGATAAATAGCAGTTACAAACGCCATAAAATACAGTCAACGTATTCTTGAAAAGAAGAGTTATCCGGATATTGAGCGCTTACGATACTGAACCAGTTTACAACCAAAACTTACGAAAAAAGAATGGTTGTAGGATGGGAAAGGATGGGAAAGGAGGGAAGACATTATGCTTGCATTCGGGGTTTGAGTCTGGAGCCTGAGCTAGGGATGTGGAATATAGACTATCGACACTATGGGATTTAGCGTCTAGGTGATAGAGGTACGCCTTGAGATAGTTGTTGGAGGGGATTACCGAGAACGCATTGCGGGGTGTAGGGATATATATCATCTTATTGACTGAATGTAGAAGACTAAAGGAATATATGAACTGAATCGCGTCATACATCTGAATGACGAGGGTTGTTACTCTGCCCAGCGAAGTTGGGAGAAAGTGCTGTGAGGACCGTATACTCCGAATCAATTAACCCTAAGCGATTTTTGGTGAAATACAGAGGTGTATCTAGGCCTTGGCCTTAGCCTTCGACTTCTTCTTGGATTTCGTGGCAGGCGATGCAGCCTCTTTGGGCTTTGGGGATTCAACCGCAGCTTCCACCTCTGCCTCCACCTTCTTCTTCTTCTTGTCCTTCTTCGACTTCTTCGGGGTATCGTCGGCCTTCTCAGCCTCGACCTTCTCAGGCTCGGCCGGCGCCTCAATAGCCTTAGCCTGCTCAGCACCCTCAACAGCCTCAGCCTCTTCGCCCTCGATAGCCTTCTGCACAGGGACCTCGTCCACGCTCTTCAACTCCGGGAGCTCAAAGTCATACCCGAGCTCCTTGAGCTTATCGGCCTTGGCAAGTCGTCTCTTCTGTTCCTGTTCGATGTTCTTCGTCCACTTCTCACGGGTCTTGCCCTTGTTCAGGCGCTTCTGCTCGATCCGGTTCCACGGCGTGGCCTTGAAGCGACGGTTGGCGCCCTTCCAGATTTCCGGGTGAAGCTGCTCTGCTGGCACATACTTGCATTTCAAGATGTGGCCGAACATTAGGTAGTTATCCATGGTTGCGGCGACGACCTTGGCGACAGACTGGGAGGCGAATTCGATAAAGGCATAGTGCTTTGAGCGACCGGTGATACGGTTACGGGATAGACGTAGACGGGTGATCTCGCCGAATTGTGTGAAGTATGAGCGCATCTGGTGCTCATAGAAACCGTGGGGAATACGTCTGAAATAATTAGATAAGGGTCTCAAAGGGAAATGTGCGGTACTAACCCAACATAAACAACACCTCGATGCTCTGAAGTCTCGGACTTGCTTTGCTTCTGCAACTTGAGGATCTTCCGCTTGGTTTTCTTCGAGTCTGGAATCTTGGGAACCGGAGCTTCAGGATCGATGGCCTCGTCCGCGGACTCGTCCTCGTCACCACTGCTCTCAAATCCTCGAATTAAGGCAGTAGTTTGATCGTCATCCTCGTCTTCGCTCTCTTCAGCATTTAATGCAACTTCGTCGTCTTCGGAATCGCTAGCGACAATCTCTACCTTCTTCGCCGCCTTCTTCGCAGGTTTGGCAGACTTTTCCTTCACAGGAGCGGCTGTGCCATCTTCTTGCTTAGATTTTTTAGCGCTAGGCTTGCTCTTAGTTTCCTTCTCAGCTGCCTTCTTCGCGGGAACTTTCTCGACCTCAGCGTCGCTGTCCTCATCACTCATGTAATCGGCTGCGCGCTTTCGGGCCTTGATTGACCTGAGTGCATCGCCATTGGCCTTGGGCTTGGAGGCCTTATCCTCCTTAGCCGAACCATTGGACTTGCCCTTCTTCAGGATAGACTTTGGGGTTTCCTTCGCGGGTTCAACAGCTTTGGCCTCGACTTTCTTGGTTTTCTTCGTGGGCAGCTCGGCAGTGGCAGCGGCGGCTACAGCCGTCAGTAAGTGGAATAACAGTGGAGGAAAGGTATATGATACGTACCCTTGCGCTTCTTGTCCTTCTTATCCGGAGCCATTATCGATTAATAGCAATTTGAATGGATGTGTTGATTCTGATCGGAGCGGGAACTTTTTTGCTGAAAATTGTTTTTTTTGCTGCAAAATCGCCAAGCGGTGAGCCTCACTCCGCCTTCCCTTCCTTTCGTCTCCTTCCACTCGTCGCCTCATCAATAACGCCAACATACACTCAGCTCGGGGGTAACTGCTGATGTCATGGGGAAGAACAAGGGCGCTGCTAGGGTTCTAACGCAGGAAGAAATTTGGGATGACTCCGCCCTCGTTCAGAGCTGGGACGAAGCGGTTGAAGAGTACAAGGTGAGCCAACTCCTAGCACGTGACTTCAATATAAACTGACTGGATGATTATAGCTTTACCATAGCATCCACGCCAAGGGGGAGAATGTCGAAGATGTCCTGAGAGAGGCAGAGGCTGCCGCAGAGGCCGAGGCGGGGCCTGCTCTGTCCTGGGGTCCTGTCGAGAAGGATGATGAGATGGCTGACGTTGAGGCCGCTGAGCCGGCTGCAGCTAGGACGCATGTTCCGCAGGTATGCTGCCCTTTGACTCTGTTTGACTACGGCTAACTCGGCTATAGACTGCCAATATGTCTGTGCAGGTGAATCAAGACACTGCAGCGGGGACTGGACCTGAAGCACCTCCTATGCCGCATCCCGTATTCCCACCAGGTAGGCTGAGCTCGCCCCTGGTCACGCCCACCTTTGCTTGTGCTTTTCCTTTTTACTGACAGTTAATTTAGTCCAAGATGAAGGCTTGAAAAACCTTATGATGGCTTGGTATTATGCTGGATACTATACCGCAGTCTACGAGGGACAACAACGAGCGAGTGAGAATAGTAAGAGCTCATGAAGCTTGAGAGTTGTGAAGAATTCTCCATCTCAAGTGGGATGGACGAGTTAGCCCAATCCGTTTCCTACAGACAGCTCCGTATCTCCACCAACCGACTTCAGTGGGATCTCGTTTGCTCAAGTCAGCCATACGCAGCAAACGACCAACCCGAGAAGACTAGCGTGGGTAAAGTAGAAATGTAGCGGTACGTCAATAATTTGGGTAATATTCGGTACCTCCCGTCAGATCAAAGTTATTGATTGATGAGGGAAAGGGCATATAGTGAAACTATTGCGGCCATTTTCAGCCATTTGGTACAGTTATTCCGTTCTCTCAATATTCTACCGTAGTCGACAGATGTGTACAATGTGAATCAAATTGATCCTGTCTATTTCCGAAGCCACCTTGCGAGTGACTCATTCTGCACATAGCCGAGCAGCTTCCAATCTGACCCAGCCCATGTCATACAAACGCAGTCGGTCACTGCACATCAGCCAGGCACGTCCTTGCCAGCACGTAGTCGGTATGATCTTGTATTGCGCCTCGTCTTTGCTTTCTCATTATTTAAAAGCTACCTTCTTTTGTCTTTCGCTTCTCAATTTTCTTTGCCCTCCTTTCTTCCATCGTTATATATAATTTCCCTTCTCGTTATATAATATGGCTTATGGTCTTCTATACTATATGAGGCGCAACCAACATTGATGAACCACAGTCCAACTTAAACGATTTGTCCTCCATGAACCAGCGCTTTCTCCCTTACCATAAGAAGCGCACCTGAACTTTTACTCAGTGCCCTCGTGCGTGCTCCACGAAGTGAGCATCAGTTGCCTGGATCCCACGAACGATAGAAACTTTGTTATTTTTGAGTCAAGCGCATTCCCACCATGCACATCTTGCCCACCTTCTGCTTCAACGAACATCAATTATACCCGAAATGTTCAGGCCAATATGTCTGGCACCGAGATAATGAGGGTTTGTCTCCCAAATTTTCGTATCATATTTCTCAAGACTCGTCTAGCCATGTCAACAGTTTTGAACTGACAAAATATCTTAGCCACAACCTTCGGATTCTTCCAGCTTTGGCAATGGCTTTCCACATTCTACTTCCCGGGGTTGGGGATTGAATGTTAGAGCATCGATATATCCTCCTCCAGTGCATCTAAAGACCCAACGCTACCTCGCGGTATTGCTGGAGTCCGGAAGATTGATATTGGGTACGATTTTAAATGTGCAAAAACCCTGCTCGGCGCACCCGAGGTCACACATTGTTGGTGGCACATAACTGTCGACATTGACGGCGGTGGTGAAGGATCCCATCTTCACCACCAATGTCAATATCAAAGTGGCAATGCGATCGACTTCACCGTTTGTATAGTGAAGCAAGCAATCACTATAGGAGTTACACACACTACCTCGCTAATTGCTGGCGTGTCCATGTACCAATATAAATAGGACTTAGATGTCGATACTAAATTCGAATATCATGCACCTCTTTCATCTTGAGTTGAATCGTACCTTACGACAAGATATATATTCGGATAATTGTCATAGCTTAGATACCACGTCGGCCAGGTACATTGTTGATCTACAGTAGATAACCCAAGATCAAAAGCTACTTAGAAGTCAATTTCCCATTAAATTGCAAGTCAAACGTCCTATCATTGCTAACTAAACCAACACGATATCACAATTTAAAGCACCTGAGCCAACCCCCTGGCAAAGTAAACGTAAACCGAACCATGGAAAGGGAGAAAAAAAAAAAAGACATAGAAGAGAACCTCGACCCCAACTCAGGTAACAAAAACCAACTAACTCAAACCGGCCCAACCTCAGGCACACAACGACCTAACCTAACCTAAAGGCCACCCAACAAGCCACTGGCCAACCCACCGAGAACAGGCAATCCCTCAAGCGGATTCTTAGGCTTCGGAGCAGGCGAAGGAGACGGCGAAGCGGTAGCGTTATTTGGCCCCGTCTCCTCCTCATCCTTGCTCTGGGTAGTACTAGCAGTCGAGGATGACGAAGGGGATGCAGAAGATGCAGATGGGGACGCAGACGCAGACGAGGACGGGGACGGGGTAGCGACGTTCTCAGTCTCACCCTCAGAGACTGGCGTGGGCTTCTCAACCTGGTTGTTGGGGCCGGGGAAGTTCATGTTTTCGTTGGGGGTCATGGTGATGGGCTCTTTGGTTCCTATGTCGGCGCCTCTGGTGTCTTCCTTGTCGTTGTCGTTGTCGTCGTCGTCGTTCATGGCCATCATGTGGGCGACGGACTTTGGGGTGGTGTTAGTATTACGAGAACACTTGGAGATGGAGGAAGGGGAAGAGGCTACCTTCAACGATTCGATGGCGAACTTGGGTTTAAGATCGCCGGTGCCGTTTTCGCTGTCGGCGCGCTTGACGTTGAGGGCTGTTGGGGCTGCGATGACGAGGAGGGCCATGTGCAGGGCGACAGCGACGGAGAGCTTCATTTTGGATGGCTTGGGTTGGTTGGTAAAGTAAGGTAAAGTTAAGTTGTTGATAGGATGTGGGAGAGCTTGAGGAGACTGAACGAATGCTTTTCGACGCAGTGGCACTGGAGTCTTATACTGGCTAAATAAACACGCAAGCTTGGGTAGCTATGGATGAACATTCTTGACACGTTCTTTGGAGGATGTTGTAATTCCACTCCCGGGCACGCACTTGCTCTCGCAGAGTTCCTGTGCCCCGTTTGGGAATCCTATCCGCAGATTATCCCAGGGTCCCTGGCGTCTACTGGTGTATTGCGGAGTGTAGGGGCAGCGATGACGAGGCCTAGTGGCATGACGCCAAAGCAAGGGATACGAGCCTACAAAGCTTGAAAGTACCGAGAGGCGTGCGAGATAAACGACAGGAGGACATTCCACACCTTGATTGTGTCACTATCGATCTACATACTCAAGACCTTGGAGAAAAAATAGGAATGTACCTCCTTCTGATTGACACGAGCCGCGCCATTCGATATTGACAGCGGCCGCAACACGAGGGAGTGAAGAGAATAGATTCAGCTTCGCATCATTCTCGGCACGACTTTTGACCTCGAATATCATGGGATTGACTGACGAGACTTCGAAGATGCCACTCATACAAGAGATCTGCTGTGTTAGTATACCGGCCATTTGGATGGCCAATGGTAGTTGTTCATTGGTAATTGGTTTATTGATCTAGAGAGAAAGGAGGACAGGAACACATCAATCCCTCTTGTCCCTCCATTGAGTCTCCCAGTGATCATTCCAAGGGAACACTCCCTGGTGTCTGTCAAGCGTCTAGGACAAATGGTATGTAAATCATGACAATCAAATTAGCAACAGAGTTGCATGAATTGCGTGTGTATGCTCAAAAGCGAACCCAGCAACCTCGTGTTTGTGGCAGGTGATGGGATTAGATGAGCAGGTGTCTTTCTCGGTCCCGGTCTATAATTTGTTAATAGAATAGTCTCCATCAACAAGGGTATGTTGGGGACCTAGGTATGTATGAAGTTTGAAGAAAGGAAAAGGAAAGACGCGAAGATTTTTGTCAAGCGACATTTGTTCAGGTTAGCGGATTAGTCATCCAATAGGCCGGAGGGCTATTTAGCCGAGCCGAGGGTTTCTCTATGCTGGACCTACAACATAGGATACTGTAAAAATTTAGGGAGTACGCTTAGAGTCTAACATTCTAATCGTTACATTGTACAGTCATGAGGTATATACATCAACTTGGAAACTAGAAACGAGCGATAACATTTTCCTGCGCATCGGCCAACGCCCATGAGTCGGACGCGGTCTTGCTGAGGACCTGCTTGGCTTGCTCTGCGGTGAAGCCCTTTGCCTCCACGGCCGGGTTGTATCCGAGACTAGTTCGTCTTGCGACCTCGGCTGATGATACTGCCTTAGCGATCTCGCCATCCGCCCGCTTGTAGACTGTCACGACGACGGCACCGCCTAGACCCAGGTTGTGTTGCAGGCAGGCGTCAGTTCCGTTGACCAAACGATTGTTGGCCCAACCGCGCAGGTGCCAGACAAGCTCAGTGCACTGCGCTAAGCCGGTCGCGCCGAGAGGGTGGCCCTTGGAGATAAGACCGCCCGAAGGGTTGATGACCATCTTGCCGCCGTATGTGATGTCACCCTTGGCAACCATCTCATGGGCTTTACCCGGGTTGGAGAGCTCAAGAGCATCGATGGTGATCATCTCGTTGGCGGAGAAGCAGTCGTGTAGCTCGCACACCTTGATGTCCTTAATGTTCACACCAGCTTCGGCGACGGCAGCGCGGCACGCGGCACGCGACATGCCGAAGCCCATGAGGTCAATTGAGCTCTTGTTATACACAGTAACATCGTCCGTGGCGATGTGCTGACCGGCAATGAGAATAGCCTGGTCCTTGAGGTGAGGGCGAGCGTCCAAGAACTCTTGAGAGACAATGACGGCAGCGGCGGCACCATCGGAGGTAGGGCAGCACTGTAGCTTGGTTAGCGGCTCGTGGATCATAGGCGCCTTCAAGATCTGCTCAAGGGTGTATTCAGTTTGGAACTGGGAGTATGGGTTGCGCTTGGAGTGTTCGTGGTTGATGCGGGCGATTTCGGCAAAGTGTTCGTTTTTGGCGCCGTACCTAATTAAGTCAGTTTTGCCCTTGGAAAAGTGATACCAGAGAACTTACTTCTCCATGTATTCGCGACCAGCGTTACCGAACATCTGAGCGGCACCAGGAGCGTTGGTGACACCGCGAGTCTCGGCCATCATCATACCGAAAAGGCCGGTAGGGTTGGCCCGGTCGTTGTAAACCGATTGCAGAGATCCGGGGCTCATCTTCTCGAAACCGACGACGAGGACGCAGTCGGCGGCACCGTGGGAGACGAGAGTGCGGCCCATGGCAAGACCAGTAGAACCGGTGGAGCAGTTGTTGTTCACATTGTAGATGGGGATCTGGGTCAGGCCGAATTGGTAGAACACACGCTGCCCGCAGGTGCTGTCACCGTAGACGTAGCAAGCAACACCCTGATCAACCTCGTCATAGTTGATCTTGGCGTCAAGCATGGCCTTGACACCGGCCTCGAAACCAAGCTCGTTGTAGTCGACCTTGCCTCGGGGCTTGATGAACTTGGTCATGCCCACGCCAAGGACGTAGGCGGGTCCTGCTGCTTTCTTGACCATTTTGGATGATGTGTGATGATAGACGAGGGATATGTTAAACGCAATGAACAAGCAATAGCAGAGGTCAAGGGTCAGCCTTTTAAATGTGGTTCAGGAAGGCATGTGGATAATACTGGTCGTCGCTTTGTTTGTGAATGTGGAGGCCAAACTTGCGGGGATAGCTGCCGTGGCCGAGGTCCCGAGGATATCTGTACTTCCGAAACCGGTTTAGCGCGCGTCTGTATGAATAATCAGCAAGTCAACTCTTCCAGACTCTAGAGGTTGGAGAAGTTATTTAGGCCTTAATCGGATGGCTCTGGGGCGGATCCGGGTACGGCACGGCCATAGATCTGTATCTGCCAAGGAGACTACTCACTCAGATTGCCATGTGAAGTTGTGAGTTCACGCAACTGACACGCAGGTTGAGCCAAGAGGCGGTCCGAGGTCACCGGCAAGCTCTATCGCGGGTATCAACACTTGAGGGGTGAGAATGCATTCTTGACCCGTAAGTATGACTACGAACCCTCTCAGCCGGTTGCGCTGCGAGAGCTGAAGTCGGTTTTGGAGCGGAAAAGTTGATGCTTCCTCTCCTTTGGTGTCCCAGCCTGATATGGCTAAGTTGCTAACTGAGCTGAGGAGACCATCTCGATTGCCCTGGAGCAGGTATGATGGGTTACGACATCATTCAGTAACCACAGTCTAGAATGCTGAATCCATAAATTATTGTCTTCTTATCCCTGAATTGAAGTCTGGACTCTGGACTCTGGGGTCTGGACTATCAACCTTGAGAACGTCAGCCACCTCGACCTTCGCGGTGCGGCAACAGCCTACATCCTAATTGGGTAACCAGCTGGCAGCCAGCCTGAGGTATCAAGGCAGAACCCTCATCAGTCAACTCCGCAGTAGCACTCGCACCCCTTCAGACAGCTCCAAACGTCTTATGGGTCAGGGATAACTCTTATCATGAATAACCGCAACAGATCTCTTTGGCTCGTTTCAACAAGCGTTGGTTCTGCAAGAGGGTTTTGGCGGGGTTAGTACTAAGTAGCCTCAAGCTCGCCCGGACTAGTTTGGTCCGCCTGTGTGGCTCCCGTCCTTGCCACCTTAGTCTTCTTTCGGTTAGCCTAGTTCTTTGATAGATCAGGTCTCTCAACCCAGACGCTTCTCACGAGTAGAGCAAAAATACTGAGAAAATGGGACATCAAGGCATGGTGCATATTATATAGCTTAATTGGCTACTGCGCATTCAGCTTATTCGTACAATAGCAAGACGTAGCCCGTATGCAAAGGTTGGACAGAGTGCTTCACCACGACGTCACAGACACCCCTAACCCCGACCGAGACAAGAGCGCACAATCAATCGTGAGTGGCTGCGGGCGCTGTCTGTGGGCCACCCAATTACTAGCCCAGTTCTGCCAGAGACCTCGCTCGCCCTCCCCCGTTCCTCTCTCCTCATTGAACCTGGGCTTCGATTGTACCGGCGGGGTGAACTGTCTGTCTGTATGTCTCTTCATTCTTCAAAAAAGCAAGTTGTGCTCAAGCTGATATCTGTCTTCCAAGCTTCTAACTATCCCCGTCTGCGGTCCGCCATTGATCTGTATATACCCAACTCGCCGGAGATACATCGGCGTACTCAAGCCGATTGACTTCTTTGTCTTCTTTCATAGAAAGAAGAGCAGAAGAATTGCGCACTGGACACTGGACAAAGGCTGCTTCATGGACAATTGTGGGACGCTGAACGGTCTGCTCACACCCTGGGAGACCGCTTTGCGTTCCATAGGGTTCCCCAGCCTACTTGCCGAGAGTGCATGGATTCACCTGAACATACAGCGACTAAGCGATCTAGAAGAAATACCTCACTGCCCTCAATGGGATACATAGCGGGATGAATGACAACAAACACTCTGAACATGCTCCCTTTGCCCCTCCTTCACAACCATCACCTGCGATAATGCCCACCCAAAACAGCTGGATTATGGATGAAACCACACGCAACAGATTACTCAAGAGGTACAAAACCCAAGTGGCCTCAGGAACTTCCACCGTTTGCGCTACTTTGGCTGTGGTACGTCTCCAGGCAGAATTCTACTCGGCTAAAATACCTGCTAATTACGCAGACTCCTCTCGAGAACGTCAAAACTCGAATGCAAACGTACATCTTTTCTCAGTTTACAGTTTGTCGAGCGCTGCTGACTTGACTAGGCACAACTTTCAGAATGTCTTCCAGTGTGTCCGATATCTCTGGCGAACCGAAGGACCCCGTGGCTTTGTTGCTGGTTCGTCTGTATAACTAGTTATTTCCTGGATACGACTGACCGAAATAGGTGCTCTGCCCCCTCTAGCCAGCGTCACAGCGGTCCGGGTTGTGAACTTTACTACCTACAATTCTGCCAAACATCACATATCTGACTTTGTCGAACGAATGACGGGTCACTCCCCTCTGGCCATATACAACCAACCGGGCAGCACCCCCACCGTCTCAACCATTCTCACCTTCATCAGCGCGGGATGCCTTGCCGGCGCCGTGACCTCTCCGCTTGCCTGTACGCTCTCTATCCCCTCGACTTATTCCTGTAAAATCTAACGGTTATAGGTCCGTTCGAACTGGCCAAGAACGTGGTACAGACGTCTGTGTTGGTGTCTAATCGCGCCCAAGCCTCCCCGGATGCCGTGAGAGACATCTCGTTGCGCCACAAGCCCCGTCTCGGAACCATCGAAGCAATCAGGCAGATTGTACGCCGGTACGGATTCAGAGGCTTGTACACGGGATTCTACCTTCATGCAATGCGCGATACAATCGGATCTGGCCTGTATTTTGCGGTCTACGAAACGGTTAAGCAGGTTGCAGCCAGGGAGCTCGGACCGGACAAGTCCCCATTCGGTGCGCCCATGATTGCCGGTGCAATCTGTAGCACAGTACCGTGGTTTTGCGTGAGTAAACCTAATCAAAAATTCCAAGCTAGCTCTTTTCAAAGTACTGACGATGACAGACATATCCGCTTGACACCCGAAAAACACGCGCGCAGAGTGTGCTTCTAGGCAAGACGAAGGAAGTCGGCGAAGCTTCAGCTGCTGTTGCGCGGTCCAGCATGTACAAAGGACTGTCGATTATCTTGATCCGCACTGGAGTGAATAATATGGTTTTGCTCAGCATCTTCGAATACATCAAGATGCAAATCAATGAGCTGGATGGATGATGTATTTCGAGATTGGCGGGGTCCACAAGTATTGTATTATCTGAGCATAGCAATAAATACCAAGCTTTCATTCTATTTTATCAAGGATAAGTATTGGTATGTCACATGGCTGCTTGGCGCCGCCTGGCTCGTGACAGTATTTGTGCTGGATACGATTTCCAGTTTCCGAGACGAGACTGTTACTAACAGATGGATGAGATCCATTGCTATATGGCTAATTACGGAGGATATAAGTCCTAGTCTGTGCTTTGTGTTGATGCTACTACTCTTTGTTCTAACACAGAATAGAGATATCTACGCTTGTTCCACCATGATCTCTTTGTTTCAGGCACTTAATAAAGCCCTCCAAGCTGCTAATTATTCTGATTCTTTACAACCTCTCCTTCAGACGCTCTATCTCTACACACACGATATGAATATACCGCATAGATAGAGATGGCATAGTGTAGGGGTCTTGTGATCGGCTTGGGCTGGCGAAAACAATACACGAGGGAAATAAGCTTCCCCAAGACTTCTCCTAACTTCGAAGATCATTTAAGCCGCAAATCCTACCATTCGAGAGAAAGACGGTAGCTAGTTTCAATGTCTTAAACCGGAAATGGATTTGGCTATTTGGGGGTACCATGTTGACAACCAGAATAGGACTCTCTAAAGGAGGTAAAATCCTGTTACATGTCAATCACCTCGGGCCAAAAAGGCAGCCTTGCAAGGGGGCGCGGGTTGCAGGGAATATGCGCCAGGATGTTGAACCCAGTAAGGAGCAGCACCGGAGAGGTAACAGAGTTGCTGGCTATCCTGGTGGTGATTCTCGACAATAAGTGTATCATAGCTAGGCTCACTCCACGGGAAAGATGGATTAGGGTGAGGATTAAAATATGTGTGGAGAACTGGTCCTTGATGCAAGAGGAGATTTCGGCCTAAGGCATCATCACGTCATGTTGGTTGCCGTGGGGGCACACTGGCACCAGCGGGACACTTTTCACATCAACAACTTTCTCAACTTCAAGCGCACCACCGCGCACCATCGCGCACCACCAATATGGCGTCGTACGTTTTATCCACATCCTTCTCAATATTGCCTTTGTATTAACAAACGCAGAAACATCCTCCAGATCCCCTTCCGTCACTCGCACAACGTCTCCCTCTCCGCCGCCCTCACACAATACATCTCCTCCAAATATGACCAGCGCCCGGATATGTTCGCAGATGACCTTCTGATAATCGACCGGCTACGAAATGAAGCTGTGAGTGTTCAGGAACCTCACATCAGCGGAATCAGTCGCCTAGTCACTTACGCGGCGCAACTGAAATGGCTTGGGGGGAAGTTCCCGGTTGATGTACGTGCGTCCTAGTCGAGAGTCCTAGTCGAGATTCGTGGGCTAGTTGAATTGACGCGTGTAGGTTGGGGTTGAGTTCCCCTGGTATCCTGTTTTTGGGTTTAATACGGATCGGCCAGGTAGTCTTCCAGCTCTTCTCCTTTTTGTTACCTTTTTTCCAGAAGAGACCAGCTAACAACGTCCAGTCTCCCAGAATAATATCCGATTCGAACTCGCAAACGTCATTTTCAACATTGCTGCGCTCTACTCGCAGCTCGCATTCTCCGTGAACCGCACGACTTCCGACGGCCTCAAACAGGCCTGTAACTATTTCTGCCAGGCAGCTGGGATCTTAGGGCATCTGCGTGCCGACATTGTCCCCGACATGCGCTCGGCCCCACCGGAGGATATGGACGAGATGACTCTACAAAGTCTAGAGGAGTTGCTACTCGCCCAGGCGCAGGAATGCTTTTGGCAGAAGGCCGTGAAGGACGGGTTAAAAGATGCGTCGATCGCGAGGCTCGCGGGGAAGGTATCCGACTTCTACGCGGATGCTTGCGACTACGCCGTCAAGTCGAACGCGATCAGCCCCGAATGGATCCACCATATGACCGCGAAACAGCACCATTTTGCGGCGGCGGCGCAGTACCGGCAGTCGCTGGATTGTTTGGAGAAGCGCAAGTATGGAGAAGAGGTGGCACGACTAACAGACGCGGTGGCTTGTGTGAATGAAGCGCTCAAGGAAAGTCGCTGGATTAATCGGACAGTGCTGGGGGATTTGCAAGGGTTGAAGAACCGGGTGGTGGAAGATCTGAAGCGGGCTGAGAAGGACAACGATATGATTTATCTCAAACCGGTGCCGCCCAAGTCGGAGCTGAAGCTTATCGATCGGGCGAGTATGGTGGCGTCTAAAGCGCCGTCGCAAGTGACGGACGCAATCTCGATGCTAGGAGACAAGGGGCCGTTGGGACAACCGCTGTTTTCGAAGCTCGTGCCGTATGCGGTTCACATTGCGGCGAGCATTTACTCGGACCGGAGGGACCGTCTTGTCAACGAGCAGATCATCGGGGAGTTGGAGACTATGACCGACAAGCTACGCGAGTGCGTATCACCCCCAAATGACATTATGACATTGGCTAACTGATTAGTTTACTATCGTCACTCAACCTACCCGGTTCCCTGCAGGCTTTAGAAAAGCCGCTCGGCCTCCCCCCAACATTAGTCTCCCACGCAGAGGAAATGCGACAGCAAAACGGGCTGGACCGGCTCCGCAAGTCCCTCCAGGACATCGCCGACGTCAAATCCAATGACAGAGCAGTCTACAGTGAAGGCGTCGAACTCCTCGCGGCTGAAAAAGCCGAAGACGACGTATCCAGACGAAAGTTCGGCACAGACCGATGGTCGCGCAAGTCTTCAGATGCTGCGGCGCCAAAGCTATACACAACCTCCCAGGAGATCGACGGCTACTTCACCTCGGCGCAGAGCAGCGACAACCTCGTCGAACAGAAACTCCAAGACTCCCGAGCTGTCTTCCGCGTTCTAACCGGTACAAACCGCGACCTTGAACAATTCGTCCCCAGCAGCCGGCGCGCGACAATACCGCCCGAAGTCGAGCGCGAGGTCAGCCGACTCCGCAGCTGCATCAGCGAAGTGAACCGGTTAGAAAACCGGCGCAAACGCAAAGCCCAGGCGGTAAAAGATAGAGCGCGAACGGATGATATTAGCTCGGCATTAGTTCGCGAAGCGGCGCGGCTAGAGCGCGAGTTCCCAATGCAGGCTATCCAAGCGAGTCAATTCGAGGACCTCTTCGAGACCAGACTGCGTGATTACGACGTCGATCTGGCCATGGTCGCCCAGGAGCAGCATGACCAGGACCAGATCGCCGCGCAGGTCCGCGAGGCCAATCGTGCTTTCACGCGAGCGCACACAGGAGATGCATCGACTCGGGAACGGGAGAAGGCTCTCCAGGAGCTGGAGAATGGATACCTGAAGTATAAGGAGATCATCTCGAATATAGAAGTGGGACGGAAGTTCTACAACGATCTTGCTAAGATTGTTGGCCGGTTTAGAGACGATGCTAAGGCGTTTGTGCACAAGCGGAGGATGGAAGCTAGTCAACTTGAGCAGTATACCTCCCTCCCCTTTTCTGTCAGTTGTACTAACTCGAAATAGGGACATATCCAGCGTCGCGGCAATGGCATCCCTGAGCATATCGCCTATGCGGCCGACCCAGCCACAGCCGCCAGCTCCAGCACCAACACAGTTTCAACCTCAGCCTCCACCAGTCCACTCCCAGCCGCAACCACAGCTCCGCGAACCATTAACGGCTCCCCAACCAACGCGCGGAGTCCCGCAGATGACGCCGGGAATGTGGTCGCCTGAGATGGGGATCCGATTTGGCCCTGGCAGTTCGGGGTCGACGCAGCAGACACAACCGCATTCGCAGGTGTGGGATCCTTCGAAGGGAGTGAAGTTCTCATAACATCTCTTAACCTCAGATACATACAATACATACATCTTAGACAAGAGAGGTCTAGACACATACATAAACATATACACCGTCATACATACCTCCAAAATACAAGTCCTTGGCAGTTCCAGTAAAAGTAATATACATACTCAAGACACTCAATAAACCCTCCTCATAACCGCCGCCGCCTCCGCTGCATGCTCCCTGGCATCAATCCCCAGATCCTCTCTCAGCGAGAGAAACTGCAGCCTCGTCATCCACGTCTCCCATTCCCAAACGACCATCTCACTAAGCTGCGTCCATACATGCTCACTCCTTATGCCCCCTTTTCCCTTGCCCTTGCCATTACTCGTCTTCTTCTTCTTCTTCTCCTCCTCCTCCTCCCTCGCCCGCTGATACAACTCCTCCCCCATAATAATCAACCACAGCGAAACGGCAGTAATGCTCACCTCATTACTCGCGCTAGAACCAAACCCAAACCCAAACCACGGCTCATGTCTCTGTCTCTGTCCGTCCCTCCATTCCTGCCCCTGTCCGCGACTAGAGTATGAATGTGAATGTGAATGTGAATGCAACCGCAACGGATGATCCAACGTCTCCGAAATCATCTCAACAGCAATCCGCTCCCCGACGCCCGCACTCAAGAGTAATTTCTCCTTCGTCAGGAAGGAGAGGAACGAGATGAGGTTGTAGAGGTGTTTTTGGATCCCGCCGCTTCTTCTTCTTCTTCTTCTTCGTCTCCCCGCTGTTTCTGTCCATGGATCTAAACCTGAGCCTGAGCCTGAGCCTGAGCCTGAGCCTGAACCAAAACTGTTTGGTACATGATTGCTATCTCGCTGATGCTGCTTAATCTCAATAATCTCCGTCCCAAATACTTCCTCCTCCTCCTCCTCCTCCTCATCATCATCTTCATCCCTCACCCGGCGACTGGGATTACTCGTCGAAATAGATATTTCGCGAACTGCGCTGTTAATGAGTTTGTGGATGGTGTTGTATTCCTCCTCTTCCCCATCTCCATCTCCATCTCCATCTCCACCTCCATCGCCATTTAGTATCAAATCATCCAGCAAAACACCCGTCTCCACAGCCCGCTCTTGCCCGTGTCCTTGCCAATTCCCACATATCCCCCGCTGAACAATCCGAACAAAATCCAAAAGCCTCGCCTGCGCAGGCGAGGGGAGATCCGGCGTTGGTGTCGTGGGGTCTGTGTCTATTGAGCGCGGGAGGGATTTGCTTTCGGTTAGGGTGGTGTGGAGGAGGAGGAGGAGGAGGAGTCGGGGTTTGGGTTTGGTGGTTTGGGTTGCTGTTTCTTTGAAGTTAATAAATCTATTTCATTCAGAGGCATGATATGATCTATGTTATTGTTCTTTGGAGAGGGGGGTGGGTGAGTGAGTGAGTGAGTGAGTACCAGATTGTATGGCTGATTCAAGCGAGATTCTATCGGCGAGGTAGAGCGGGATTGCTTCTTCGATTGGGAGTGGTGGGGGCATTATTATATTGATCTCTTTTTTTTTTTTGGTAGGTAAATATATGTCGGTAGGTAGGTGGGTAGATTTTGTAAAAAAAAAAAAAAAGTGGTCATACGGTTTATATGGTAAGGTGATATGAAAGAACTCCAATTGTCATGACGTCAGGGTTGGGGTATTACATATATATATATACATGAACCAACAACTCAACACAGCAATATTACCCCTACTTACAACCAACACATTCATTCCTTCTCATCCAACCCCTCCAAAAAGAAATCCAACTCACTCGGCCCGCCCTGACTATGCTCATTCTCCGCAATCTGCTCTAGCAAACTCAAAAACGGGTCTTTTTCTTCATTCCCGTTCCCCGGCCCTGCTGCTGTACTTGGTTCCGCGCCTGAAGAGGGCTGGGATTGCGAGTGCGTATGCGACTGCTCTGGCGAGTCAACAGGAACGGGCGTTGCGTCAAAGGGGAAGGTTGCGTATTGGATTTGGGACTGGGATTGCAGTTGTGATTGCGCGGGTTGGTGGGTTCTAGTTGGCTGGAAGAGATTTGTTGCTGTTGTTGGTGGTATTGTAGGGAGGGTAGGAGGGAAGGTAAGATTTGATGGGCCTCCGGCTCCTGCTCCTGGGGTGTGATTGAAGAGGTCCGGGTCTGCGGGGATGTTGGGCCATGTTGAGGATGGAGAGAAGGGGAGTGATGGGGTGGAGGGGTGGAGGGTGTGAGAGTTTGAATGGTGATGATGATGATGATGGTTGGTGATGCTGGTTGGTTGAGAGGCGAGGGCTGGTGCGTAGAGGAGTTGGGGATCGAGATCCATTCTAGACATTATACGTTATACATTTATTATCAGCACACTTCTTAGACAATAATAGGTAAATGGTTAGGGAAAGCTGGGAACGGTAGGAGAGGAGGACGCACGGTTCATCATCAACAAGCCTTACATGACTCCCATCAACAACAACCCCCTGATACCGATCAAGAAAATCCTCGAGATGAAAAACTGGAGCGAACCGAACTGGTCGTGCGGCGAGGGTCCGGACAAGATCCGCATGGCATGCAGAGAGCGTAGTTAGGAGGTCACGGTGGTGCTGCACGCCCGTCCAGGACTGCCGCAGCCACGCAAGCTGGTGCATCTCTCTAGTTAGAAAGTCCGGGCTCGACGCGAAGACCTCGCCGTCGCGTCGGCCGTGGTAGTGCACGCCGTGAATATGTACTGTGCCCGCGACGGTGAGACAGTAGGCTACTAGATCAGGCCACTCGATATGTGGCGCATGCCGGGCGAGCTCGACAAGCTCGGCGATGGCATTGGCATGAGAGAAGCAGAGGGTTGTTGCTTCGATCTGCCAGCTTTGGTGCTGGCCCGAGCCGCGGAGCTCGGCGAGGTCAATTGGAAGGAAGGGGCGGTAGAGGAGGCAGTGGACAAGGTGGTAGATGAGTTTTGAGAGGAGGAGGACGGTGCTTTCTGCATGGCCGAAGAGGGCTTCGATAGAGGTGAAAAGGTCGTGTGTCCCGGCAGCCCAGAGGTCGAGTTCTTGCCGGATCTTGGAGAGGTTGGAGAGGGCGTGCCAGGGGAAGTGTGAGTCGCCTTTGACGCCTCCGGCGGTGAGGTAGCGGTGCGTCACACCGAGGATGCGCGAGATGTCGACGAGGAGGGCGGAGCAGGAGCCTGCAGTTTTGCGCCGGTCGGACAAGTACGGGATATTAGGGCCGACAGCGTTGAAAAGTTCCCCGGGGTCGGAGCCTGAAGAGGTGGAGGCGGGCAGGCGGACGAGGATGGAGTGGTCGGCGATGAGACATGGGCGTTTCGACCCGCAGGTTAAGAAACGGTCCATCACGTAGACGGACCAGAAGAGCCGGCGGCGCATCTCGCGATCTAACGGGAGGGCTGGATGGGACGCGGGGAGCTCTCTATACAAATCCAAGGCGAGGACCATCGATACCGCATTTCCTACCTGGTCAGCTGGCACACCACGGGGGGTTTGTAGAGCTGTAGGTACCCAAAGTCATGTAGGCTTTCTTCCCGCAGCCATACGCATAAAATGTCTGGGATAGGAGAAGGAGTGTCTGTAGATTCTCAATCGAGGGTTCGTCGGTATCGACCATGCGCCGGACCTGACAGGCGTGCTCAAGACTCCCAGGGGGCGTATTCACCGTCGTATGTCTATTCAATCAGCTACATCCTGAAACAGTCAAAGGGGTAAGTACCGCAAAGTCAGAGCATAAATCGCCATAGACAAATAAACCGGCAACTGGCCATTCTGGTGGCGCTGCCGGGTAGACGTCTCATCTAGAATAAAAAACGGCTTCCCATGTAGCCGCGCAAAGTACGCATCTAGCATGGCATCTGGCAAGCGACCGGGCTGGGGATGCGCATAAGCAGGAATAGGGGGTGGGGACACAAGATGAAACGCAGCAGCAGCAGCAGCAGCAGGAGGAGGGTGCGAGTGCAAGTGCGAGTGTATAGGCGAGGGGGGAGAGAGAGGATGGCCGCTGTCATCCTGAAGGCGTTTCTCGAGCCCGTCGACGCGTTTCAACAGCGCCTCGAGCACGTCTGTTTTCGGGCCTCGTTTTTTAGGAACGGCATCTGTCAATTAGCTGGGTTCGATGGAGGACGGACGAGAAGGCTGAAGTACCGTAGATGCAGGCGCATTGGAAGACTTTGCAGGCCTCGCAGCTGGGGCGGAGGCGGTTGCATTTGATCTGACCGATTAGCCTAACTCCAATATCCGGAAATAAAAGAATTACTACCTTTCGCTTTCTGCACGACTTGCAATTCATAGACTCGCGAGGCTCGGCTGTGGCTCGCCGGGGAGTCAAGCGGTCGATGGTGACGGTAGGGCGCGACATGAGGACTGGGGACTGAGCACAGCCAGCAGAAGCAGAAGCACAGCAACAGCAACAACGGCAAAGGTGGAGGGCGTCGGGTTATAAACGTGGAGCCCCGGACAAGCTGACTCGACAAAGCAAGACTAAATCCAACAAGCGATGCGGGGACGGTGGCATTCCGGGGCTCTGAGGTGACGGGGATCGGCTAAATCAAGAGCAGCCAGAGCCGGAATTTGGCCCAAGCGAGCACGGACTGCAGTCCGCATCACCACCGGCACATGGAGCGATCTATTTGATTTGATTCTATCCAAAGTTATACGACCCCGATGCCATCCGCACAAAATCAAACGGCACATTCTGCCCGACTAGCAGTCGCAGCGTTTCGACCGTCGTCCACGCAGTGACATCCTCAATCCCGTACGCCGTCCACCCCGACCGCTCCGCAACTCCAACTGGATCCCCCGTGCGCTCGCCCCGTGTCAAATCAAGATACACCTTGCCGCGCGTGGACGGCGGCGATGCCCGTCCTGTACTGCGATAGTGCCGTAGCAAGGGCTGCACTAGGAGCGACTTCTCCGGCGGCAGCGCCGACACAATCACAAACGGCTGTTCTACTAGCTTGACCGACTGAATCGACGTAAACGGCTCGAGCCCCTCTGCTAATGGGCCTGTTGCCCGGAACCCGACCGTGTAGATCGCGCCCACGCCGAGACTGCGCAGCGCAAAGATACTCGCCGACGCTTCGCTTTGCGTGTCGGCGAGGATGATTGCTGCGCGGCCCCGGTATGCCGATGGGACGTAGTCGCGCGTCAGTGTCGCGCGGATGCCCTTCCACGTGGCGTTTTCGCCAACTAGTGACCCAGGGCTACTAGTAGTCACCACGATCGTATCTACGAGTCCGATCGCTCGCGCGGCCTCGCTGATGGCCGGGAGTCGAGAACTGCTACCGCTAATGGGCGGGTGGAGTGCCGCGCCGCCGAAATTTGGTTGTGTAATTACCCGCTCGATCGAACCACCTGGGCCACGGTCGATGGAGGTCAATGTGTGTGGTAGACTAAGTTCATTAAAGCACTTCTCCATGAACATCGACTGTGGCGTTGCTCGGAACGAGCCGATCGCGTATAGATCCCGCTTCGGCAGCTGGCCCATGATATGCAGCGCCTCGTTGATCTCCGCCGCCGTCAGCTGCCCTGGCGCCGCAATCATAGGTAGCAGCGGATGCGTAATCGGCGAGAACACTGTGTTAAGGGCACGCGATAGCTGCCCTACCTGTCCCATGTTGACAGCCGATAACAGCGGGTACGTCCCGTGCGTCTGCTTGACCGTCGAGCGGAAGTACTCCAGTTCGTAGTTGGCCTCCACGCTGTTCACCATCGCGATCATCTTGACAATGTCCGCGTACTTGGCGCTCTCTGCAAAGATCCGCGGCGCCTCTGGAGACGCCCACTTCCACTCTCCTGAAAAGTCGTGAAACGCCGACATGATCACGCTGTTGCCTTTGACCTCTGCCAACTTGCGCCGGATATCCTCTGGCAGCCACAGCTCCACGTCAATGTACTCCACACCCCATTGAATGGCCCGCCGAAGATATCGGTAGAACAAACTAGGGTTGTCCATAGGAAACTTCCCATTCTCCTTCGTGCATCGTGTCGTAAAGATAATCGGCAATTCCGTATGCTGCCGCAGCAGCATCAACTGCTGCCCAACATACCGCAAGCTCGGCACCGGACTCGCGGGGTCCTGGGGCACCGGGTCCACCAACAAGTCGACGCGAATCTCAACAGCATCCGAGCCCACCGATAGTATGTCCAGGTTCGGCAACGCAGCATGAACATCCGGAAAAGTCGTAGAGATGAAGTTGGTACGGTTTTTCGTCTTCAATTCCTCATGCGGCCTCGTTTGGCCGAGGATTAACGAGAGGAATCGCGTGAGATCCCGACGGAAGAACGGAGTCCGCAGCGAGTATAGGAACTCGTGGTCGCATAATTCCGTCAGTGTCTCCTCCGGGAACGAGCCGTCATCCACGCAATGGAGGTTGACTAGGATGCATGCGGATTTGTCGCATCCTTCGAGACTCTGGGCTAGATTGGCTGCCCGGATTCCAACTACCACCGCGCTGCTTCCCCGGCCTAATGTCGAGAGCGACGTCTCTGCTGTCCATGGTTTCCCCAAAAGATCCGCAACCACCTGCACGATTGCTTCCTGCCCCGGGCCGTATACCGTAACGACCGTACGAGACGGCGCCTGCGGAAGCGCCTTGGGGAAAAGATGAATAGCGGAAGCGGGGGCCCCCTTGAGCGCGGTCGAGGCCGCGGAAAGAGGGGGATCGGCTGGGAAGGTGGCAGCCACGGGTAGATGATGAAGGGCGGTTTGCATCATCTTTCAAGGCATGCTTAGATGTCGTAGGATCTCTAAGGGGTTTAAGAGCAAGGCCGTCGATAGATATGCTCGATATGGGAGGGGCGACCGGGATTAGTCCGATCGCAGCAAGACTCAAGACACGGCGGTGGTGGGCATTTCTCTGTCCCCACCAGTCAGACTCTCTGAAGCTGGCTCGGTTCCAGATGGCAATCGATGGATCTGGGAGGAGTTGCAGCTGCAGCTCTTGGGCCAAATGGAAGGGAGAACTTGTGCCTCCCGACGGGCAAATTTTCCCGATCGTTCCAGCGGCATAAGTTCTTCCGCCAATCACAGCGTCTGCATCTTTCTGTATAGCACCCCAGACAGAGCTGCACGGGAGTCAGGAGAATGGGATCAATTTAACCAGGATAAAGCGGGTAAATAGAGAGTCCCATCGAGATTAGAAAACCTCAGGGTATGCACTGTACAAGCTACGCGAAACAGATTCTCATCACGTAGAATGCTGCGACAGGAGACTACATCCCTCCGCTCTGCATCCATGATACGAGGAAAAACTGTCCATATCCACCTACCACTGTCACCTGCTCTAATTGCAATTTGAAAAAAAAAATATATATATATATATATAAAATTGTCCGTCGGCTTCCGTCCGGTGTGTATTACTGATCTCGTCGTGAGTGGCTGCGCTGCCGAGATAAACAGCGGTATTACTTAGGTTCTATCTTCCTTCCGTCTTCCGTGCTATGCAAAATCAGATACAAGGTAACATTGATGTCTCAGTAACGAACGAGAAGGTGTATCAAGGGTATAGAAGAAAAGAAACACAATAGATCCAACAGCCAAATAGCAAATTACACAGCCTATCCTGCAATATCCTGCAATATCCCTCAAATCCAGTATCCCGTACCGCGACGGGTCATGAGTAAGGTATGTCTATGATGCATGTATGTGCCAATAACTGTACAAGGATCGAAACTGGACGTATGGACCTCCAAACGGCAGACCCCAAGTCGCAAGCCATGATGGCGAAAGCTGCTGAGCAGTCGCAGGGAGATCACTGAGCTAGACGTTGCGTCTCATCTCGGCGCTCAGCTAACCTGCTGCGGATCTCAACGCTGGTGGACTAAATAACGAGCGACTGTACTCCGATGAGAAACGAAAGGTGACCCGCCCCGCGAGTCGAAGAACTTTTTATTATGGTGATTGCAGATTGACGGCAGAACCTTTCGCAATATGGACGTGAAAAGATGCCGCGGTAGGCCCAACCCAACACAAAAAAAAAAAAAAAAGAAAAGGGTAGTAGTGAGTGATTCAAGGGCGACTGAGCCACCACCCACAAGACCCAGGCAGATCACTGTGACTCTGTAACGCAGCCCGCTGCAGACCCGCAATTTTGGTCTGGAAGGCGTCAGATAGCAGGAGGACTACGTGGCGGCGTGATAGGATCCCAATATGTTACCGTCGGGACGACACGCTCCACCAACCATCGTCCAACACTCTTATGGAGGGGAGATCGCGAGTCCATTTATCATCTTAGGGAGCGGCTTCCGCCGGGCGTTGTTAGTCGTCTTCGACACCCGGGGTGCTCCGTGAATCATGCGGGGCTCTTTCATGAGACTAGCATCGAGCTTCGCGGGTGCTGCTCAAGGTCAGTAACGATTACACAAGTACTGTTAACAGGGCGGCTCAAACCTCGCGTGACAACTCGGGAGTAGTCCCCGGAAAGATTCTGCTGCGTCCTGCTCGCGGCAAATGAGGTGGCACTCGCCGTCCTCCAGAGATGATTCGAGGTGTCAGTCAGAAACGTCGTCATAGATCTACCGGAAAAGAGAGACGACCGGCCTCGGTTTCGTTTTGAAAGGACGATCTCGTCGAAGAGCGTTATCCTCGGATCCTTCGCCTTTGGATTTACTCGTTCCCTATCGCTGATAAACTCATTAAAACCTATCTACGTTAGTATCACTTATTTGAGGTAGTTGGGAAGAAGAAAAAAAAAACTTACCTTGAGTCTGGGATAGAACACCGATATACTCAGCGTGCTCGCCAGGCAAGCTCTTGCAGAACGCATCCATGTCAAAGCTGTACGTAAGACCTGCTTTCTTCTTGTCACCACTGGGTGGTCGAAGAAACTTCTTGTACGTGTAGAACAAGCTGGCAAAGCATCGGACGAACGCAGCCCGCACTTGATCCGGATGAAACGCGACAGGACAGACCAAACAGATCTGGTGAGCGCACCGGGTATGCACCAAGGTTTTACAAGAAACACACCTGTACATGTTCTCGTCGGCTCGTTCATCGCAAATCGAGCAGACCGCTTTCTCGTCCCATGACTGGATCCGCAGGCAGTGTCCCTCCACCCATGAAGTGCCGTCGTTGCTGTGGATTGGCTGAGATACGGGCTGAGGGACGATGGTTGAGGCTGCTATTGTGGACTGTGCATAGACCGAGGGGGCATAGGTGGACTGGAAATCAGTGTTCAATGTGGTCACAGATAGGTTTGGCGTGTGTCCCAGGAAAGGTGCACTCGGTCTTCTCGGGATCGGTCGCATGTCCATTCCAAAGGAGGAGCTGCGTCGAGACGTGGCGTCAAAATGACCAGACCGCTTCTCACGCAGGGACGCTTGAAGCGCCATTCCCGAGTCGTTACGCGGCGTCGACGGCGGCGGTGGGAAATGGCCAGAGATGGGCGAACTCTCTCTCGGTGAGGGCGGGGATCCAGGTTTAAAAGTCGACCCAGTTCCCGGTCGATCCGAGCCTTTGGACGAGTACCCTCTTGAAGGTGCATGTTCATTACGAGCATGCAAGAAAGCGTTGAAAATAAGTGGTGGATTCGTGTTTGGGGGAACCGAGTTGGGACCAAATGCAGTTGAATTGAGGTTGACATACTTTGACAGCTGTGCCGATTGTGCCTTGGAACAGTAGACGGAAGGATTCTCTGCCATGAAAGCGTCATACGGGAACGTCTCGATCGCGTAGGCAGGAGGGCCAGTGGGCACTCCGTACCGATTGTGATGAGGAGCGGCGAGCTGGAGCAGAGAAAGAAGCTTCCTGCGCTGGTGACGCGGGAGCGGAGTCGGCTTTACCGTGCTCTCGATGAGGTCAAGGTCAAGGTCTACTAGGACGAAATCGTCCGAAGGGAGTTCGACCTTCTGATACCGCCGCTCAATGCCGACAATGTAAGGGCAAGGCGCCTCGAGAGCTTGAATGAGTCGTGCGGGAAGGATGGGAATGAGCACACCGGACCAGGGGATCGGGAAAAGAAGGTCCACCAAAGCCCGAGTAGCAAGGTATAACATGGACGTGTGGGAGGATAGTAGGATGATTCGCGATTCGGTGAGAGCATACTCGAGGAGAATGAGGATGTTAGATAGCGACAGTGTCCGGAACAAGGCGTATAGATCCGTATTTCGACACCCTGGCAGCTCATTGGTGGCTTCCTTGCGAGCGAAAAGCCGTAGTTCACGCACGGCCAATTCGACCTGCGTTTTCGACGTGTTGGGGGCAAAGGCTTCCGTGCAGAGGTTCATCACGTATCTTTCCAACGGTTGCCAGGCGCCCATCCGAGGCGAGGCTGGAGGGACACGCTGAATACTGTTATCGGTCATCGGGACAATGACCGCCTTCAGCCACTCCTTCCAGAAGCTGGTCATATTCTCTTCCCGTCCTAGGATGCCGTAGGCACGGGGAATCCAAAAACCCGTGTCACCGTCCGTCAGTCCCTCAATCTTGGATGCCGCGCCATGACGCACCGGGCGCAGAAGGTCGGTCATCAACCCAATCTTCTCCTCCACCGCGCTGATTTCATCCTCCAGCCGTTCTCTCGAGTCAGACCCGGACGGGACGGTGGGAAGTTGAGCCAGAAGTCGGGAGAGCTTGGCCCGTTCCAGGGCTAGGCGTTCTCCCAGACTTGCTGCCAATTCTCGCTCCTCATCCGTCATGTTATCCTTGCGCCATTCCTCGCAGCACCTCTCTAACTGCTCGGCGGCTTCATGGTTCAACGGGATCCAAACAATGACGGAAATGGCATGCAGGCGGGAGCCATTCTCGCTTGTCATGACGAACCCATGCCACGTCGACCGCGGTCTCTGATCTGACGAGACGATGTTGATGTCGTTCGGGAAGGCGAACATGGGCACGTAGTCGGGGAAGTTGGCGCGCTGTTTCACGTCCTCCGACATGCCTTTTGGGGGATAGCGGTCGAGCAGGACCGGTTCAAATCTGCGTTTCAGAGGGTGCATGGTAGGGGAGATATGTAGCGGTTGCGGTACCGGGATTACGGAATTGTAGTTGCTAAGACGTCGCGAAGTTCGAATCGAAGCTATAGCCCGTTAGTTAGCACACTTGGTCCATCTATATTGCTTGGCAGTGGACGCACCTTGACGAGCAACCGACGGCTGTCTCTTCATACTGTTCATATCCCGGAAAGACATATGCCGTCGCACACTCCCGATGCTAGATCGAAGTAGCCCTGACTGTTGCGGTTCCTCGGACACGATCTTCTGCGTGCGTAATCGGGACCGGGGACGTGTCGCGGGGGTGATGGCACCAGCGCTGAGGCTTAGGTCGGACAAAAATGACTCTCTCTCCGAGGCAAACTTGACCAATGCTTTATCAAAATCAAAATCCTCCAGTCCGAGAAATGTAGAGGCCCGTGGGGACTGAGCAGGAGGACCCGCGCCAGCACCAGCACCCTTAATCGTCATGCTGCTACGGTTGCTGTGCGAACCGTTGGCATTGGGATCTGAGTCTCCGGAGCGAAAGGAAAGACGCTGGTAGGACTTGCGAGGGCCAATAACGGTGGGGTTTCGCGAGAGGAGTCCATCGAAGCGAGGGTCGTGGGCATCCTCAGCGTCGGCATCTTCCTCAATGGTGTCTGTCAACGCGGGGCCGGGCGAAGTGGCATTGGCAATTCGGTATTCCTCCCCAAGCTTACGAAAGGTATCCAGCACCTCGGAGCCGTCGACGCCGGCTATCCAGAAGTAATCCGCGAGCGGAGTGGTCGAGGTCTCGGCGGTGGAGGAAGAGGAGGTGGAAAAGGGCATATTGTGCGATGATCGGGGGAGTCGGTGTCTGCGGGGTTGAGCTCATAAAATCGTCAAGGAAAGTCGTGGGCTTCGTCACAACATTGGGGTCTGGGACCCAATCACTCGATGATTTTGACGTCTCCGGCAACAATTGGGGGTGAGGACCGAGAAGAGTTCAGCGATTAGGGGGGGCCCGAAAGGAACGGACAGGGCAGCATAAGGGAGGAATTGCGACGGTATCGCGCAGGTCAGGGGGAGGGGCGGCTGGCGATTGCAAGGCAGCGGACAGCAAAAAGCAAAAGAGAGCGAAGAATCAAATTAGAGAAGGAAGCAAAGAACAGGACAGCCACAGAGATAAGGGCGATCGGGAGGGGGGGGGGAGAGAGGGTGGTGGTGGAGGTGGAGGAAGAGGGAGAAGACGTTGGTGGCTGATCGGGATGGAGAAAAAGGAGGACTCTGGACACCACTGGAAAAGGAGGCCGGCCGCAAACAGCTTGACAGTTAACGACAGTGGATTGCCGATTTGCCTCTGCCTTTCTGGACTCGCTTCTGTTCCCCGGCCGTTCCTGTTTACTCGGCACTTGAGATTCCTGATTAAGTTGCTGGGATATTTTCTTTTTCCGCAGGTTGCGTGGTGGAAGAGGGGGGGGGCAGCAACAGCAGCAGCAGAAGTACAATCGAAACAGCCGCCAGAAAAGCCCAGCCAGCCCTAGAAGTTGAGCAAATCGTGTCCAGATGTCTCAGTTGCACAAGAGCAGAGACCTCCTGACGACTTGTGCTCTTTATTACTAGTCTTCTATTCTCCTGCTCGGGAGTATTTGCTTCCGCACAGGCACAAGCTCCCCCAGGTGAACAGGTCGCTGTCGCATCCGCAGAGTTTGGGTTCCAGACCCTCAGCAGAAAAAGAAATACAAGCGCCCAGCAGCGTGCAGGACAGCCTGGGATGAAGCGGGAAACGCAGCTCAGGAATTCCCAAGGCCAAGGCAAGTGGCAGGCTACTGCAAGTGTGCGTCTCTAGCTGCATCCAAGCCAACCACCCCCTGAATCTTGACTCCTCTTCTTTCTCGTCAGGAACCCGCCTCCGCTGCCTGTCACGGGGCCGCTCTCGAGTCGATAATCTTTAACCGAAGACTCATGGATACTGATGGTGATGCTATACTACCCGTCCGCGCCCGGAGGAGCCCTCCCAAGTGGGGACCAAGTTGGACCAGTGAATGGACTCGGAAATTCTGGAGAACGAGTGTGGAACGAACGCCAATATTTAAAGCTCTTACGTTGCTATCTATCCCTGACCGAGCACTCTGGGTGCTTCCATACAGCCTTACTCCTGCCAACCCTTACTCCCTGCAGAGAGAACCGCCGGTACACCGATAGACTTGACAATGTCTCACTCTGCATCCGACCGCGGATCCGTCGCTGAAGACTTGGCCTGATCGTCCGCCCGAGGTACGAACGCTGAATCTCGCGATTCCAAGACTAACCCTCCCCCCCGCTTATAATAGCTGGTTCTATGCAGCTCTCTGACAAATTAGCGTGCTCCTGCAAACCCTCACGGACTCGCTCTCGCGCCGTCTCACTCATAGAGCAAATCATCGCAAAGCCCGCAGTCGTGGCGATGGAAGAATCAGCGATCAATGGGGCAGACGGAATTTTGCAGTTCATGAAACGGTTGAGAAGTTGAGTCGCTCCATCTCGCTCCATCATCGAATAATCAGGGATCATCTGGTGTATACTCAGAGTACTTACACAGTCGCACAGGAACCATACATGCATGGTACAACCACCAATCTGCTTTATTTATACTGTCCGACTTTGAATCTCCCTCAAATAACCTCATTAAACGTCAGAAATTCCGACAATTTGTTTCAAAGTTGTACCCCCCATCCAAATCCATCCTACAGTATATAATTGGATTGTACTACCGGGACAGAAGAAATAAAGATAAATTCCCATTCCACAACCCAATTTCAGATGATCCATAAAATACGGACTACCTACCTAAAAAAGTGCACTCATCCATATTAAGTCCGGCTGAGAATCAACGTCCATATACATACCAACGCGAGTCCGAAAGACGACGGGCACGAAGACCCCATAAATCCCAGTTCGTATCCCGCCATATATGATATATCATCAGGTCACTCAAAGCCGGTAAGGTATCTAGATAGAGCCACGGGTAATTTTCCAGCATTTATCAGCTCGAACTTGAAGGACAAGTAGACTACGTAACGTAATGTAATGTTAACACTTTCAACGACTCCTCTGCATCCCAAAGGATGTGGTGCAGACAGACTAGGCTCGACGAGCGCAATGCTAACCCGACCGCATTCGCTATTCGAATCGTTAGTACCGCTGAGTAGTCAAAAAGGAAAGGGAAAAGGAAAATTAGATATACATACAAGCATCCTTAAACCCCCCCCCCCCGAATCCTATCCCGTTCCTGGTTAATTGAATGCGGATTGATGATACTCAGCCGCGAGGTAGCTTTGGTCATTCTTGTCTCCAGTTTCTAGGATGGTGGCTGCGGGGTTAAATCAATCAATCTGATGAATCATTAGGTTGTAGAAGTAAAGCTAGATTCTCGGTCTTTCTATCCGCTGAGCCATCCATCGGCTCGGTTTCTTCATTTATAAATGGTCCTAGAAACATTGCTTCAAGGTGATGTTATCGCCGACCTATCGAACCGTATGACGGGACTATACGATATTGAAGTGTCCATTGTCCGCTAATAATCTCTTACTTCAAGAATAGCGACTTCTTGTCACATTGTAGTTTGTCAGGATGCCATATCTATGATCAGCCAACTTCATATAGTCGGCTATTTGTCCTAAATCCGGTGCTAGGTCAGCATTTCGCCATTGATATCGTTACGATAAGACATGCGTTGTGTTGAAAAGGCCTTAGTAGTTCACATCTTGATGGTATCTTGAAGCTGGTGCGCAATAGGGATCTGGTCTCCTGTTGCGGTATCAGTAGTGGACTTGTAGTCCCTGAAAGCCCGCTAGATCTGTGCTATCTCGCCGATGATAGACATATATCTGCTCGCCAACGGTGGCTTGAAACTAGCCAGTCATGCTGTCTTCTTCTCTTGACTGGAGCTTTGCAGCAACTGATTTCCTGTCGGGTGATAGGAGAGGATGAAATTATCTGGGATGCTGTGATATGAATTACTGAGAAGGGAGCAGATGTCAGTGTGCAGCTGTCCTGGGTAGATCCCGTGATTAGGGTTCCGTTGACGCCACAAATGGCCGGTGATCAAGGAGGAAAGCAAAGTGGCACAGGTGAACACGCGAATGAGAATGCATTAAGGGTGTATAGTATTCGAGATACAATCATGATGATAACGATAATCCATGTATTCACTTTATCACTATCGGTACCAGTGTCGGCAGCCCCTCCCGACATTTTCGATTAGGGTTCCGAAGTCGGCTCCGCCCGCCGAATCGATTGGTAAGTGAATTAACTAGTAGACACTTGGTTAATCAAGGTGGATAAAGGATATATTTCAATATCCTTCTTATTCTCGTTATATCCCCCTAGACACTTTTAGACAAGACAAGAATCCCTCAATTCGCCATGGCCTCAATGGTAAAGAGTGTCAGGCCATTGCTCCAGACCAGCAGGACATTGTCAAATCCCAGGATGAACTCGTCAGCAGCAGCAGCAGCAGCAAAAGCAAACTACAAGATCGTCCAAGACACCAGCAACTTCAAAGAAACCGAGGCCACACGACCAGACTTCGACCATTCAAATCCCCCAATCCCAGTCACCCAATCGCCCTACCCAGACTGGGAATATGGCCAGGGCGTTCCTGACAGCACCTCCAACCAAGTCCACCACGAGATAGACCCTTACGCGCCCGATCGCGCAATGGCCAACAACTACCGTCTCCTGGTATCAGCCATTGCACCACGACCAGTCGGGTTCCTAAGCACCGTCTCAGCAGATAAGCAGACCGAGAACCTCGCACCGTTCAGCTACTTCCAAGTCGTCGACCACGACCCGCCAATGTTCACTCTGGGCTTCTCCTCCCGCCCCGGTGCAGAGAAGGACACGTACCGGAATCTCAAAGAAACAGGGGAATGCGTGATTAACACGGTGTCGGAGAATATGATCGAAGCCGTAAACGCGTCCTCAATCGATGCGCCATACGGGATTTCGGAATGGGAGATCTCGGGTCTAACCAAGGCCTCTAGTACCACTGTGCAGCCGGCAAGGGTCAAGGAGTCAGTTTTCTCGGTTGAGGGCAAGGTCGTCGAGATCAAGGAGTTTGAGTCCCATCAGGCGGGGATGAGTGTGGGTGGCGTTGTCCTGATTAAGGCGACGCGGTTTTGGGTGCAGGATGGGGTTTCTGATGCGGATTTCAGCCATATTGATCTGGATAAGCTGCGACCGGTTGCGCAGTTGGGGGGAGTTTCTTATGGGCGGGTTACCTCGACGTTTGAGAGGCCGCGGATGAGGTGGTCGGATGAAGTGAAGAAGAGTAGAGTGTTGGCTGAGTTGGAGAGACGTCATGGCTCATAGACAGACCTGTTCCTGTATATATATACTAGTAGATAGCGCCCATAGTATTGAATATTAGTCCTTAATCTCCAAGGACAACGGCCGATCATCGTATCAATCTCGGTTCGGCGCCCTATTGGGATGACGCTCCGAGTCATACCCCTGCATCAAGTATGATAAAGAGATCAACCAGCAACAATCTCTTTTCACTACATGCGGAGAACCAGCAACCGACCGTTACGGTTTTGGAATGTGGCCAGATCCAGGGGATGGCGGAGGAGTTGAGCTGCGAGTTGGTGCAGTGGTATGAGGCTGCTGCCGTGGCGGCGGGGGTAACAGGGCTAAGTGTTTGCACTTGGGGGACGGTGGCAGAGTGCATGACTTACCTGTACCGTCGGGCGATTGAGAATAGGGGGCCCTGCTGAGCGGACAGATCATATGAGGGCAGCGTTGGCGAGGGAGTTGCGGCGTAGACTGGGACTAGTTAAACAATAACTTAACCCTATAGGACTTTATTGAACCAGATATCTATATATATATATATAAGAAACCAATATGATATAAAGTTACTATTCCTGCTGCAACTTCTGAAAATGCGTCGACCCCCTAATGATCGCCTCCGCGAACGCACTCCTAACCCCCGCCTTCTCAACAGCCAACAACCCCTGAATCGTACACCCCCTCGGCGACGAAATACTCTCCCTCAAAACCGCCGGATGGTGCCCCTCCTTCAACAACCGCGCAAGACCCATCAAACACTGCGCCGTCATCTCAGATGCATCCACCCTCCGCATCCCCTCCGCAACACACCCATCCAAAATCCCATCCACGGCAACAGACAGCGGAGCAAGCGATGCCATTAGCATCGTCCCGCAGTCAAACACGTCACTGTTAATAACCTTGACCATCCCGATTTGGGAAAACATCCACTCGATTATCGACACTTGGTGCTGGGAGGCGGAGGCTGTCGTGGGGAGTTCCACGACTGTCATAGATTCGCGCACACTCGCTGCAACGTTGGGGATTGCGCGGGCGACTACCGTTGTAGACTCCTGAGACTCTTGTTCAGACTCAGACTCAGACTCAGACTCAGACTTCGATGTCGACTGATTCTTAGCAATACTCCCCGACAATAACACTAACTACCAACTTCCCCGCCAGGGCATCGCAGAGACCGTGCTCAGCTAGCACGGAGTTCACGAGGTAAGGCTTGCAGGCGAGCATAATCACCTCAGAAATCGCAGCGGCGCCGGTGTTATCCCCAGCGCGGAATTGCAGCTGAATTGGTGAGGGATGGCCGGTGAACTGGGTTTGCAGCTTATCTGCAGATGGCTGGGAAAGGAAGCTTTGTAGATTATATATCTACTTAAAGAACTTAATTTTGGGGGTGTAAGCCCTATGGAGATCTTCTCTAACGACAAGCCAGTATTAAAGCTATCCGATAATACGCAGTTTCATGCCAGAACCAAGTATATTAACATATTATATTATTAGATCCGACAAGCTATTCAGGAAGGCCTAATCTACCTATCCTATATCTAAACTGACTATCAGATAGCTGACAGGCTTACCAAAGCACTTGGCAAGGTCAAATTCGTTCAATTTGTCAAAGCAATCGGAATCCGCAATATCGACAACTAAAACACCATGTTTTTGCCTATCTCACATTGACACCTCGCATTCAATAGCTTCAAAAAAAAAAAAAAAAAAAAAAAAAAACGCCTGCTTTGTCCCCTTGAGGGGGTGTGTCGACATTGACGGTGGTAGTGAAGGATCCCGTCTTCACGACCAATGTCAATGTCAAAGTGGCAAGGCGAGCGACTTCACCGTTGATACAGTGAAGCAAGCAATCGCTATAGGAGTTACATGAACTCTTACGCTAATTGCTAGCGTGTCAATGTAGCAATATAAATAGGCCTTAGATGTCGATACTGAATCTGAATATCATGCAATTTTTTCATAAAGAGTTGAATCGTACTTGTCGATAATTGTTGGAATGTCGGCTGGCCACCCCGGACCCACAATATATATCTACATCCTACGGGGTATGGAGATTAATATTCAGTTCGTCTCTCGTAATTCATTCTAGAATATGGACCATGGCCTGCGTAACGAATCTGTTCCGATATCTGAACTGACTGAATAGCCAAGGTCTGAATTCGACCAGCTGACTGACGAAAGAGAAGTAATTTCGAGGTAAAGAGAAACGATCAACTAGATGATAGAAAAAGACAGGAATGTCGGGCTCCAAGAGCCAGCCTGGACCGACGTATCACTAAGTCTTTTTCAGACTTCACCATGAATGGCATCTCCATCTCGGCCCCTGTAACTGTCCCGCACAGAAAGCCCGCTCAGCTTCTCAAGAGTCTGCTGACGGCTCAGCACATTGGTCGCTACCGGAGAAAGGCACGCTGCTTGTTCCATAATCTTATGTAGGTGAGAGATGATATCTTCCGCCTGGCCTTCCTTCCAGTCCAGGGTGAGGGTTGATACCTGCTCAAGTTAGTTCGTGATTCACCAGAGTCGGGGGTGTCTTTGAAGGTTAGGTAGCTATCTCACAGTTCCTTGGGGGCTGAGGCGGACAAAAATCCAATCGTAGCTATCCGTAGCAATCCCATAAATTACGATGTTGGCTCGGCCTGTCTTCTTGCGGGCATGGTACAGCATTGCTGTAATGACAAGTAAGCAGCAAATCCAGCTAGGGATTGGGGAAAGAACGAGTGAGGAAGACTTACCCATATACGACAGTGCCTGATGTTTTCCAGTACTAGCACCTCCGTATCTCTTGGCTTCCACCACAACCATGTTTGTTTCGGCCTCTTGTTGGAGACCGTGCCAAAGGGCGTAGTCCATCCTTCCGCGGAGCATCTTGATTTTGCCCTGGTACGTCCACGGGAATTCAAGAATTTTCTCTAGTCCCCAGTGGATCGATTTGTACGACCCGACGGTTTGTGTGGAGGTAAGCTTCCCGGCGCCCTTTTCTTGTCCATATTGGCCAAACTCCTCTCTCCTCTTGGACGCAAGAGTTGTGAGGATAATGGCGTCGACCCTGGCCCTAATGACTGCTTCGTTGTTCTCTGATTTGCCAAGCGCGAGTTCGTAGTCCTCCAGAAGGCTCTCTAGATAGAAAATAGATTAGCAAGATTTTGTGAGTACACGGGAACGGTAAACACGACGTGAACTAACTGAGGTGACTAGGGAAGTTGCGTTTATCCCGAGTGTTCAGGTCCCAAATCTGATTGGGGTGCTTGTCGCGCTTTAGTCCAAACACCGTTTCCACCTGCTCCGGGGGGAGATCGGTCACGGCCATGGTTGGAAGCTTCTCTGCCCTCTGCTTGCCCTTTCGGCGCTCGGTGTCTGCCGAGCTTTGGGTCCCTGTAGCAGTCTCCCGTTCGTCATTGGGGTCTTTGAGGTGGCGCGATAGCTTGTTGCGAAGTCTGCTGAACGATTCCATTGTCGATGTCTCGAAGCTTTCGGTAGTAAGGGAAGGTTCTGGATGGTTGATAAGTTTCTTCAAGGTAGATGAAAATGAGAGTTTTGAAAGATAGAATCTTAGACTATTGAGAGGAAGGGGAGGAAAGAACCATCTTAATATACTTACCACTGCCAGCCACGACAGTCATGGCGTCCTCTTCGTCTGAATAGGCCCATTGTAGTTGTTGTCCGTTCCATATTGACTGTTCAGACAATCCCCATTCTTGCAGTTCCGATTCACCACACAATAGTTTCAATGAGACTGTATTGTCGATTATTCTGCTGATTTGGCCAACAATAGCTTGCTGCTGACCCTCACTCCAATTCAGTTCCAGAGAAGAATACTATTCAGAAATGTGTTAGGCATTGTAATTGATAGGAACAATCATGCAACACAGATCTTATTCTTCTTATTGAGGTGCAGTAACACCCAATTGAACCCATCAGTGAATATTCCCTATGTTTCTTGATTAATACTGTGCGTTTTTCGACTGTGGTGAATCATTGCTGCAGCCTGGTTATTATTCAATTTGAAAAATCTCTCAGACAATAGAGACTTACATATGGCAGCAAGGACCGGCGCGTATTGTTCACCTTCACTACTATCAATCTGCTTTTCTGCCCGAATAACGACCAGGTTGGTCTCCAACTCCCGTTGATCTCCGTACCACAGTACGTAGTCAACCGCGCAGTCTCGAACATTGCCTTCACTCTTGAAGGTGTCTGGCAGGGTGATGACCTGCTCATAGTGCCAGAAGAGAGTCTCCAACTTTTCTGCGTCTGACTTTTTCTGCAACTTCCGTTTGGCTCGAGCCAGCAGGTGATTTAAAATTGCGTCGACTCGAGGCCGGGTTGGGATAGGAGAATGAGCATCAGCATCCCCTGTTGGCGCCAGGGCTAGCTAATAATCTTCCAACAGTGCACCAAAGCTAGCCGATGGCTCGAATGCGCTGGCGGTTAGATCGATGCACCATATCTTGTTCGTCTTGTCGCTACTTGATTTGGGTCAGTAAGAGTCCAGGAATGACTGGGCTGGGTGCTCTGGGTTTGCCACATGGCTATGATTTCCAGGTGATGTATTCAAGGACGGAGGTTCGAAAATGCAGAAGACTTTGCAGGAGAAATTTCATCATGACAGGGTTTGGCCATGACTCATTTGCAACCAGATGTGCTATCCCGGAACTCTTTCCCACCTATGTCAGAGCCTGGAGTATACAGGTCATTACATTCCAGACTTACAGTGGTTGGTGGTTAGATGACTAAGCGTTCCGATATCTCGGAGATTCGTCCCGACTTTCTCTTTGACAACACCAACGCAGGCAATCATGCCCCTCACGACTCCAGAGCAGTCGAGGGTGACGAGGAAATGCCAAAAAGCGTATTTACATATGGGATTTCTTTAGCTAGAACTGATTTTAACCTTCGGTAGGTGCGAACAATGCCGGGCTATGAAGGTCAAGTGCTCGGGCACAAACCCATGTATGCGCTGTGCCAGGAGGAAACGACGCTGTCACTATGCCGCTGAGGAATCTCGCGTCTCAGTGCCAGAAAGGTAGACTCTTTGATTCCCCGACTGGGATGATTGCTAAGAGATGTGCAGTTATCTCCGCGAGTTGGAGCGCCGTCACTCCCCTGCACTGTATAGCGGTGTCTCGCACCAGTCCCTTTTGCCTGGGGATGTGCTCCAGCGGGCAAACTATCTGCCAAGGCAGCAGAATGAAACCGCGGTCGACATTCTCCCACAACCCTTTAGTGGAGTACTCCTTTGCAAAGGCTCCTGACGGGACGTTCTCGTACATGGGGCCTTCATCGTCATGGTCATTCTGTCGCCGGGTGCTCGCCGTCCTAGGAGAGCAAGTCCCAGAGGCAAACCACCCTCCAATCCCCTGGAATCTAGACGGCACAGCCTTCACGCTGAAATGGAGCGTCCTGCCCGTGGATGAAATGCCGAACTTGGTCGGCTTGCCGCCAATGGATTATGGATTGTATCTGATCCACACGGCGCATTTCTACTTCGGCCCGCTGTTCTACATTATAGACGAGCCTGTATTTATTCATAGTCTGCACGAGTTCTATGCAGCCCCTGAGGAACAGGTTGGCTCTATGCGCCTGTGGTTTGCCCAGTACCTACTCATTATAGCATTTGGGAAAGCCTTCCTTGCACCCAACCAGCCTCCGAATGCTCCGCCAGACGGCTATCAATATGCTGCTCGAGCTATGGCACTGATGCCGGATATGTCGGGCATGCATCCGAACCCATTGCAGTGCATCCAATCGCTGACATTGGCGGCCATCTATCTTCAGTCGGTTGATATGAGGGTGGCTGCTTTTCAGCATGTAAGACCCTTCTCGTTTGCACGCCATATTATGATTAACTGGTGTGCAGATAGGACATGCTCTTCGCATTTGCATCATCGAAGGTATTCATCGGCACGTACCCGAGCAGTTAAACGGCGAGGAATTCTCCCGCCGCTGCCAGACCATATTCTGGATCGTATACATGCTAGACAGGGAGTTCGCGGCCCTAATCGGCGCACCAAGCTCCATCCGAGACGAAGATATTACAGTGAGACTGTTTGTCAACGGCAGCGCTGATGAGAAGACTCTGACTCTGCACGTCCGGCTTGCCCGTTTGAGCGCACGAATTCTCACAAGTACCTCTCTCCCTTCACCCCGCCGATTTCAGCTTAGCCAGCTCTAACCACATGAAGCTGTATACGGCGTCGGCGCCGACTTCGACGGAACCCTAATCAAAGACACGCAGTCCATATTCCGAAACCTAGCGGAGCTCTCTCAGGATCTCAGCGATCTCTTAAAGACACACTTCCACGGCTCATTGAGCCGCGCATCTCGAGCAGCCACACGGCTAATCCTAGCCTATCACCATGTAAGCCAGCCAGGTTCTACCCAACTAAGCACACACAGACAATAATATATTAATCAACTATCAATCCAAACCCAGTGCGTCGTCCTCACAACCCGCCCACTGGTAATGTGCGCCCTCCATGCCCACATTGAACACGCCCAACCGCAACTACAACCCCAAGCAGACACCTCCCCACAGCACCAAACCCCACTAGACATCTCCCTCTCCCCAACCGTAACATCCCTCCTCTCCTGCTGCGTCGAGTCCGCCCAAACCGTCCTGCAGACCCTCCGCACCCTCGCAGACGAAGATCTAATCGAGGCCTTCCTCCCCTTCCAAATCGAAGACGCCTTCGCATCCGCCTTCCTCCTCCACATCATCCACGTCATCGCCCCATCCCTAGCCCCAGAAGCCACCTGGGCCGATAACGCGGACTTCGTCCTCGAGACGTTAATAGCGAAAGGGAGCCTCGCTGCACCGCTGAGACGCGCAGAACTAGATCATCTCAAGCGCGTGATGGGGCCTCTTAAGAGCACGACGATACCCGGTAATGGGAATAGCCGTAGTAGCGGTGGTGGGGAGAGTGGAGACTTGCTCAGTGAAGCCCCTGGACCACCGGTGTTGGGACAGGTACCGGTACCGGTACCAGCGCCAGGGACGGACCACGAGCTCAACTGGGATATCTTTGCCGTTGAGGCTACGGTTGGGCTTGAGCCAAGGGAGTTGCTGGATTTAGCGGATCAGTTGGATTTTCAGGGGATTATGCATTATTCTGTTGGTTGATTTGGGGGCCCCGGGGGGCGGTGGGTTAATTGTAAGGAATCCCATATTACCTATCATATTCCTCCTCCATTTCTTTGTTATATCTTTGGACGATTAGTTAGAGAGTTGTAAATACTGATTTTTGAACAACATTGGCAGGGTTATCCATCCACCTCCGCTACGGGCCTCGTCTCGTCTCCCTCCCTCCTCTCCTCTAAAGTCTTACATTCCGTAGTGATATACGCCTTGATGAGAGCCAACGATAGGGCTTGGAGATTTTGAGCGAGGAGTTCATTGGCTTTAACCTACTTGAACGGAATAGATAGATGCACTAAATACACTAGGAAAGTAACGACAGCCAGAGGTTTGATATATAGTAGCCGTGCAACGCGAGGCCTAGCGTCAGACACAGTTCAATCAGATAAATCAATCCGGTGACTTCATTGAACCACGGCGGACGCCTCAGCATATAGTAAGCGAAACGGGAGTTACGCCCTGAAACTCCGAGATACCGGTGTCAATATCAGCCCCTTGAGAAGAAGATTACTGAAATTGTCGACGCCGCGACTGGAGGGGCTGTACGAGGAGCTTTATTGGCTGGCCGGCGAGTTACCCAGTCACAACGGTTGCCAGCGCCGTGTAACTCTAGCTTGCAGAAAGCCTCCAGATGCCAGGACTGTGAAGCATAACATTCCTAAGCCGTCATCGGAGATTTATCGCGCCGGTTTCGCTGAGCGATGCACCGATTTGCAGGGGATAACGGCCAGCCTGCCTTGCTCCTGTCGTTCAGGTAGGGGTGTCCCGAGATCGGCCACCGGCACTGATAAATGGCGTTTCCGTTACACAGAGGTTCTCACGCAGTGCTACATGATATTTAATCGGGTCACACTCGTTTTCGGGTCAGTAGGTTACCCGTCGTCAAGAATCCCTTATCTCCCATGGAGCTTCTCCATTCGATTGATAATTGGCCCAACACGGCGCGGTTGTCGCGCCGCAGATCCTTCTGCAAGGCCTCTAGCCCTTCCTGCTGGCCTTCTTCTTGTTCAACAAGAAAAGCAACCTGTAATACGTCTCGTGGGTTCAGTGTAGGCGGCGACGTGTTGGACTCGTCGGGCCGCTCAAGATCCCAATTCAAAGATATTGCCTTGAACGGTGCTTTGGGACTGAGTCGGGTTTGCTGTAGAAATTAGATTGTCAGGCCTTCATACGGGGATGGTGGTGCACACCTTGATGACAACAGCCCCATCGCCTACATTCTCCAACTGAGCTTCGAGAGCAAACCGAAGCAGGCGAGTCTTTCCATATGGTCCCAGCGACTTGTTCTCAACCTCCAATGAAGCGAGCTCCGATGACTTCGTCCGAACGCTGAGGCATGGCTGAGCGACGAATTGATATAACTTGCGGAAAGTCCTCACTCGCCCGCTCGCTGCTTGTAGGTCGGTTCCAATCAATGTTTCGGTATAGCTCACGCTGACCGCCAAAATGTGGTTTCCCTCTTCCTTCAAATCAAAGCGTACAATTTTCTGCAAAGATTGGCCTTTCTCCAAGCCATCTTTGAGGTTTGTATCCGCAGGCTCAAAGTCCAGAGATGAGACTTGTGATGGGGTTTGCATTTCAGCAACAATCCGGACTGAAGTTATCACACGGGACGTGTCCTCCGGGAGTTCATTATTCGCACTAAGGGTGCAGGCAAATGTTTCCCCGACATAGGTGGATCCGAACGTGGGAGGGAGTGTGAGCTTTGTGGAGGTCAGCATTGGCTGGGGATCTATACCACATGACGTACATTAGGAGTGAAGATGAATTGACTATCGACATTATCGGAGGGAAAGCTCAAGGCAGCTTTGTTGGAGATCTTTGTAATTGCGGCCGGGAGCGGATATTGGTAAGATAATGAGGGCCGTGAGAGGCTGCGAAGGTCAGGAGGGGTTGGCGGGAAGGACTGGAACAGAGCTTACCGCAAAACTAGAAAGGTCAGAATGGATCAACAGAAGTAGAAGTTTACACACCTTTCAAGGAAACTGAATGTGGCTCCTTCGGGCCATCAGCACCCGAATGAGCACGAGAACGAGCCATTGTTGACAGGATGGGCTTTAGATGCTGAGAGCTTGACGTTATCGAGGACCGGAGACAAACAGGGCAAACTCCGCAAATGGAGCAAACCAGCACCTCCACTTCGTTATCGCCGATAAGGAAATGATGTATGACAGCTGAGAGAACAGTGCAGTATGTACTGTTCATATAGTCTACACTACCTCGGTGTCTTTCACATTGCAGTGGATATCCACTGCGCTTGTTAAGAGTGCGCCTTGAGCTGGTGACCAGATTAGTCAGCCCCGGTGTGCTTGAGGAAGCGCAGAGGGAGCTTTACGGTTTCTGCACTCCTAACACTTCCTTCCCTCTTTCCTCTGTATTCATCCATCCATCCAAGGATAGAGGCATTTTTGTCAAAAAAAACTCGATGCATATTTGAATATGCATTCTAATTCTCCCCTGAAACGCAAGCGCGGGGACTCCCTCGCTACCACCGTTAAGAACACACGCGCGAAGACAACCGCTACATCGGGGAAGAAAGCGAAGAAAGTCGTTAACTCTACTGGCGACAAGCCTGCCGTTAGTTTGACTGTGAAGGCAAAAGCTTCAAAAGGCAAGAAGAAATCAACTGAGCCAGCTCCTGAACGTCGATCGAGAAGGTTTCGCAGCTCCCCTCCAGTGAGCTTTCGGCAACGCTTAGAACGTGCAGTTAGTCAACGGTAAGATTCTCTAAGACTGACGTGACTGTATTAGGACTCTATTCCTAACGACCGAGCCTACTAGCATGTTCGTGGTTGGACAAACCGTCGGGGGTACGGACGAGATCCCCGAGTTGGCATTCGATATTGTCGGCTCAACTGGCAACATTTACAAAACGATCATCGGGAAGGTGCCGGCTTGCAGCTGCCCCGATGCCATCAAAGGCAATCAGTGCAAACACATTTGTTACGGTATGTTGCCATCTCAATCAAGTTCGATTAGCCTTAAGCATCCCCATGGACTATTCTTTATTCCTTCTATTGTTATCATTGGCATCGTTGTACTTATCGTTAATGGCCAATGCAGTCTTGGTAAAAGTCCTAAAGGCTCCCACACATCTACAGTACCAACTAGCATTTCTATCAACTGTGAGTGGCCTATCAGTCACCATCTCGAATGGCGAACTTATGCACTGCCTAGGAGCTCCGCGAGATCTACGAAAGCTCTCCATTCCGTTATGTCAAAGACAAGGCGGAGGACCATGACACAGATGGCAAACGCAAGCCCGTGGAAGGAGACTGCCCGATCTGCTTCATGGAGTTTGAACCAGACAAGGAAGACATCGTGTGGTGTCGCGCAGCATGCGGCAACAACATCCACAAGACCTGCTTCCAGCAGTGGGCAGCTACACAGAATGCCCAGGGTGTTCGCTGTGTTTATTGGTACGTCCACATCTCCGCCATCAACATTACGCACACTAACAATACCATCTCCAGTCGCTCCCCTTGGCAAAACCAAGACGCGGACGGCAAGGTTGACATCAGCCTACAGCAGCTCATCAACCAAGGCGAAGTCGGAGAAGACGGATACATCAACGTGGCAAGTCAGATGGGCTTATCTGGTGAACGTGGTACGAGACCATCCTTGTAGACCTCCCTACTCCTTACTTTGCGTTTCATGGTGTCTAACATAGATGTACTAGATTATTCAACCTATCATCAGCACTGGGTGCGCCGGCGCTTCTATTATTCTGGTTGGCGTGAGGACGACGATGAGGATTACTAGTTTTAGGGAAGGCATTGGCAACCAAAACCTCCACAAGGCCCATGGGAGGGTTTACGGGGTTACGTTATCGACGGCGTTAAATTGGGAGTTAAATCGGGCTTCAAGCGTATCTTTGTATTGGGACTACCTAGGGATCTTTAGTGTTCGGCTGCCTCATACCCCACCTAGTTTGGAGTACTTTCGGTTTATTTAATTCATCTTCATCAAATTGTAGCTGTGACAGAGCCCCTTCACTGTAGAGCATGCTGGTTGCCAGCGTAGCTTTGGCCGGGTCAGACCTAATATGCATCCCATGTGATTATCCATTCATCCACATGATGGTCAGGATGCTAAAAGCCTGGGGCCGGACCCCTACCCCTCCTAAAACTGGCTACACCAGTGCCGGTTCGAAGTTGACGGTTCGGGCCCTTGAGTTGATGCACTATGCAACCCCCGCCCAGTGTTGCCAACCCAATCGGAGAAATCACCGTGCTGAAAGAAGCCGCATGTTGACAAAAAAGTCCATATCGAAAACACAGCGTTTAAACGTTTCATCCACCATCATGAATCACCTTTCCCCTCCGGACAATCGCCACACTAACGGCCTCTTCTCCTGTCATCCAGGACGGCATGCGCTCGGCATTCACAATGCCCAGTTCTGCGAGCTTGCGGATGCCCGATATGATGTCTGTTCCGGTGAATGTGAGTGAGAGCGTAGGGTGAGTAAGGTCATCTTCATCGTCCCCGTCCCCACCTTGAGCATCGTTATGACGATGTGGCGGGTCGAGGATACGGGCATCGAGACGGTCAAGAGGGGCGGAAGATAGTGAGGACCCGGCGGTACCGAAGCGGGATTGAACGGTGAGTTTGCGCTTTTTAGATGCGCGCGGGTCTGTTTCGAGATCCCTGATGCGACGGGAGGGGTTCTTGGTTGGCGATGTGGATTGTTCTGTTTCCTTGTCCTTGTCCTTGCTGGCGTTTATGGTGGATTTATTTTCCTTCTCTTGGCTGAATTGGGATTGTTTCTGGTGCTCTTCTGGGGAGACGGTGTTGGATGGTCGTGGGTCCAGTGGGCTTCCTTCGAGGACGGCATCGGCGAAGATGCTGAAGGCGCCGTTGGATTTTGTGGAGCGGCCTGAGCCACGGAGGGAAAGGAGGGCTTGGAGGCTCTTTGCCGTGAGGGATGTTGGTTTCAGGGCGTAGCGTTGGTGGGGGAGGGAGAGGGCTTTGGGGACGGCGTCGCGGACAGTGCGCTGGAGGCTTCGTGCGTCTGTTGCGACAGTGGAGCTGGTGTTCGCTTTGGATCCGGTTGCAGACGCGATAGATGTGTATATATATGGGCAGCTGTCTGGGAATGCAACGTACATAACCCGGGATGAGTCGGTGAGGGTTTCGGGAGCCTGGCGCGGGTTCTGGTACGGCGAGTGCGTGACGAAGATGCGGAGGAAAGTGAGGGGGAGGGTTGTGGAGCGGGCGAGGTAGAAGTGCGCTTTCACTAAAGGTGAAATTTGTTCTTGGAGTTTGTTTAGGAATGTCGATGCGTGTACACGTGGGATGCAGGCTGAGACTTCTGTGGCGGGCGTGTCTTGAGTATCTGCGGCGCCGATGCGCGTGAGTTCCAGCGCCGTCCATCGCAAACCTGATGGGTGGTCATCGAGATATCGGAGGTCAACCATTGCAATCTGTCGCAGGGTGATTCCATGCCTCCAGTCTCCATCCAATATGCGATCAATGACCTCCCGTTTCCCGCCTTTTCTAAATTGTAATTCTTGGTACGCATTGCGAACATCGTTCAGCGAGCGCTCGGTTTCATACAGTCGTAAGCCGTCGTCGTCGGGATTTTTATCCTCGTCGTTCTCTAATAAAGGGGGGAACTGCTTGACATTGCGATCATCCAGCCATTGGAATACGATATCCAGTAGCGATTGGCGGGGTAGCTTCCCCAGTGTCTTGACAAGAGAAGGGGTGGTGGATGGGATGAGCAGGTTGTTTGGCAGACTGGCGGTTGTAGGCGCGCGGACTGACTTTGGACGCGGCATGCTTTAGATATACAGGCAAGGTCACCTGTAATGCGTCTCCATATGGATTCTCAAATTTCCGCCTTACGATATGTTGAGAACAGCTTGCTTGATCCAGATTGTGTTGTTTTGGATTCTTATGCGCCAAGCATCAACATCAAGATCACGTGGTGATAGCACTTTTTATTGGTGCCTCAGGCAGTGATTATCTACTTTACCAGATGCGTAAACCCTCCCTAACGTCGTAGCACAGGGCTAATTTATTTATTGATTTAGATATTTGCTCTGTCCTCCGCAAGAAAAGCGGCGTGGTCGCCGCGCAAAAAGAAACTAGCCATCCTCGCTGTCTGTCTCCGATCACCTCATAGAGCTTTTGCAGAACAGCTGACGGAGCTTGATGCGCTGGGGGTGGTAGCGCATGCCGGTTGATTCCGGGATGCCTCGAATGTTTTCCAGGCCTCAGAGCTGCACCGGAAAAAAGACCTAAACTAACGTTGCGCCAGCCAATAATGCCACTGAGGAGAGGTAGTCGACTTTGAGCTTCTCCAGTGAAGGCCAAAAGTGGGCGGGGAGATCGTTTCCGATGCGCTCAAAGCAGGACAGATAGTCGCTCTGGACCAGGGCGGTGCTCCCTTTGGGGATTGGACGGGGATGCTCGAAGAACTTCTTGATTGATATTTTGTTAGAATATCCATGCTGGCCAAGCTAATGTAATAACTATACGCTCAAGAGCTGATCCAGCACAAGTGTGATACTGGCCCATGGCTGTTTTGACTCGTTGAGCAGGTAGAATTTACGACGCGAAGTTGTGTTTTGGATTGGGGCACGATCTTAGCCTCTTTCGCAACTCGCTTCCCTGATAGACTCATCGCATTCAGGACAAAGAAATTGGAGACAGACAGCATAGCCAGACAACAGTGAGCGGAGGGCTCGCCTGATACTTTGACTAGACGAGGTGATGCCACAAGGGATGCTGTCATTCTCAGGCCCAGGCCCATTCATTTCATGTTCTTCCTAGATGCAACATCTTCAAGGCCCCGGCACTCCTGACACAAGGCATGAAGTAGCTGACTCTCACTGACGCTCACCTGAAGTGAATTTCTGTGAAGCTGAAATTCACAGCAGCAAGAGAGTCCGAATCTAAAGCCAGAATTCGGTAAGGCAGGGCCTCCCGAGCTCACACTCTCTGTTGTAATTGGGGTACAATATTTGCCATCGACCAACTCTCAATAATAGTACAGAGTATGCAGCCACGGTGCCACCACCATATGGTGCGGATGCGGGGAAGGGGTCTCATTTCAAAGGCCAAAGCGAGTTTTCCTGTGAAGAAATGGAGATAGACATTTGTATCGCAACCCGCGCCAGAGATAAAAACAGGCTGAGCCGCAGCCAACCGGAGAGCTCCGTGGCGACAGGGTGCAGAGGCCCGAACGCGAGGCTGGCCAACGAGGGATGATCAGAGACAGGCATTACGAGCAGGGAGTTGATCCTCTAGGGACATTTCGCTCGACAATAGTGCATCAGGCTGGTTGCAGTACTGAGCACCCTCGCATCGTGAGATTCCTGCTCCATAGTTGCAGCGGGTCATCGTTAGGAGAAAACCGGATGCAGGCTGAGGGCTGTTCCATAGTTGGAGATTCCGACCTCGGAGCCTGTGGCAACTTCGCGTCCAGTCAACCCAGGCACTCAAAAATCACTGTTCTGCGTGAAAGAAACTCGCACAGCGTCTGTACAGACAGTAGAGAACGTAGAATGAAGACATCAGTTGATTCCAGAGGATCGGCCAGAAAAGAAACAGGAGATGGTTCAAGGGAGGCGACCCAGAGTAATGGGAATTACAGCGGAAAAGGATTTGCCTGGAGAATTAATCAGCACCCACCATCCCACTCCAGCGACCCCACTCACTCACGTACCTCAATCCAACACAAAATCTCATTACTCTCGTCCCACACTCCGGATCCCCTCTTCTTCTCCCTCTTTCCTTCTCCTCCTCTCCCACCACCAAATATCGATTGTCGACAACCACCATTCGACGCTTTTTTAGTGCGACCGACTCAGAACCACCGGGTTCGTGACTCACTCACCGCCGGCATCTGTACGCCGTGCCCCTCCAGTCGTCCAACCTCGACGATACGCTCGTGGACGCAAATACCCGAGTATACAAAAGATACAATAAGCCCTGAGACGGGGGATTGATTAGGATCTTTGTCTGGATTCAGAAATCAGAGGCCGATACGCCTCCCCCGCCACCATGGCTGAATACAATGGCCGCCGTGCGCCCAACTTCTCGCAATATCTGGACGACCTAAACGCCATTCCATCGCCCTACGATGTCGCGGTCCAGCAGCAGCAACAGGAGACATTTAACTTCGATAATGACCTGTCGCTGTTCACCAACACCGAGTTCTTCGACTTCGATCTGAACATCCCGCCGTTCGAGCCTGTGGAGGAGAAGCAACAGAAGGTCAACCAGAACTCTGACTTGGAGTTCCTGGACATGCTTGGTGGTAAGTGATGGATTTTCTTCGCGTCGTTGGCCTATCGTTTGTTTCGAGCATTCTGAATATCTTGACACCGATGGATCCATGGAAGCCTTTCCAGGTTTTCCAAAGGTTCCCTATGCCTGTTCCTTCCAGAACTCAGAATTTCTTTTTTGCTTTGATTGCGATCGCACTTGTGTCGATTTCTGTACTGAGCTTGGGCTGGTCCCTGCACGAGGCGCGCCATGCGCCATCCCACGCATTCGCAATCTGAACTAGCCACCATTGGTTTATTCCATTCAGTGGATCAGCTCCAGTGTGCGCCGATCGATTTTAGCGTGTCAGGGCTTGCTGCAAGTTCAGGCACTTTGGCGATATCGCGAAATGGCCCCGTTATGGTGCAATTTCACGTGATCTAGAAATTGCTTGATGGAGCCTCATTTGGCCCTGATATCAGTCGTGTTCCATTGGAATCCCGCGTTCATGTTCTTTGCGTGTTATTTTTGCGTGTTTAGGGCTGTTTATTTGAGATGCCATGTGTAAAACTGCGGCTAACTGTCCCCAGATGGGTTTGGCAAAGTCAACGACTATACCGCTCCTCAGATGAACTCCATGAACAACTCGTCCATGCCCGTGCAGAATGCTCAATTCCGTGCCATCCCGCAGCCGCAGCCGCAGGGCAGGTTACATAACACTCATGCCAACGTGAACCAGTCCTCCCCTGCCTCGTCGCCGATGACGGCTTCCCCGTCCCAGCCTTCGGTTGCTGCCCCAAGCCCTACAACTACCACTTCCCCAACCGCCTCCGCTCCAGGTCCCAAGCGCAAGAACACCCAAAAGTCAGCTCCTATCAGCGTGGAGGAAGTTGCTCGGGTTGCAGCTGAAGAGGATAAGCGCCGCCGCAACACTGCCGCGAGTGCCCGGTTCCGAATCAAGAAGAAGATGCGTGAGCAAAGCTTGGAGAAAACGGTCAAGGAAACCACGGACAGGAACACCGCGCTGGAAGCCCGCGTCACCGCACTTGAGCTCGAGAACCAATGGCTCAAGAACCTGATCACCGAGAAGAACGGCAAGTCCAAAGAAGAGGGCAAGAAGGCCGAAAGCGACATCACGAACATGTTCAAAAAGTTCCTCGCTGCACAGAAGACCGAGGGCGAGCGGAGTAGCGGTAACTCCAAAATCGGCGTCGGCACTCTCTGAGCTCGACCCTAAATAAAGTATGGTGGATTTTTGCATTCTGTTGTATATTTCTTAAGTTTTATGGCTATATGGTTTATCTCTTCTTTTTAGAGTGAGGAAGGCGTCTCACGGTGAAAGGACGGGTCGGTGGGTTGATGGGTTGATGATGGTTACGTTTAATACACGCAGCACATATAAGATGTTTAATTTGAACTCTGCTTCAAATATTCTCGTTAAGCAGGTCAAGCCAAGCAATCCAAGCAATGCGGGGAAATATGCTTCGCCGCCGAGCTGGAGACAGCGCTTCCAGTGGGTCTAAATAGTCACAATGCTTCTAATTATACGGAGTACCTATATACCTATATACACCAGACCTCAACAACACTCTAACTATATATGAATTTAAACCCTCGCAACAACAATAGCCCCCCTAACAACCCCCGTCCTCGCCCACCACCCAAACAAAGCCCCCGCTCCGCGAAACTTCCCCATACTCCCACCCCCCAATCCGTACCCCTTAACAACCTCCCCCCTCCGCGTAATAAACCCCGAAATCCCCGCAAACACGTCGGCTGATACATCCCGGAACATGATCTTCGACGAATCGTACCCAGCACGCACCAGGAGCGCCGTGTACTCATCCTGCGTGAGGAAATTCGCATACGGGGTTCCGGTGAGTAGACAGAGGAGGCGGAGGAGGAGGCGCGTCCAGAGGGAAATTGTTGGGTTCGAGGGAAGGATTAGATCGAAGGTCATTAGGGAGGCGTGCAGGGTTGAGTGGGTGTAGTTGAAGAGCGGGGTGCGGGAGGGGTGGAAGTGGTAGAGGGTGTCGAGGGCTAGGAGCCAGTTTTCGGGGTAAGTTTTTTGTTTCACTTCCTCCTCCTCTTCTTCTTCTTCTTCTTCTTCTTCGTCTGCATCTTCTTCGTTGGTTTGTTGGAAGGGGTGCAAAGAGGATTGCAGCTCTGGTGTCCATGTTGATGGGTTTGCGGCGTCGGCGCAGAAGATGCGAGCGCGTGGGTTTGGGTTTGGGTTGGTTTTGCTTTCTGCTGCTGCGGAGGAGGAGGAGGGGGAAGGTTGAAGGTGGGATATCCGTTGCGATGCGAACTCAGCCTGCACAGGGAGGGAGGTTATCCCGATGTAGGAGTCGAATAGCGGCGATTCTTCTCGACTTCTGCCATTGTCAGTGTCTGCACTGCCGTTCTCTCCAGCTGCTGCTGCAACACCATTATCCCCGGCCAAAGCCTTCCCTCCGCGTTTATACCCCAGTATCCTCAGCGACTGATCCCCACACCCAATCCCAACATCCAGCAGGCGAAACCGCCTCTCGGGCGGATGGGGAATCGCGTCCCCATTCTCATCTAGGAGGGAGGCCGTAATCAAGACTTGATCTAGGAGGGCGGCGCAAGCGGTTGGGAAGTCGGAGGTGTCCTATGGCCTTTCTTAGTTGCTAGCTACTAAGTATTTCCTGCGGTCGTGACTCCGTGAGTCTGTTCGTGTATTCAAGGGGGGGTGGATGGGCCAGTGTTAGGGAGTAGGGACCTTCCAGTAGCCGAGATTCATCCACATGGATGGAGGCGGGATGGGGAGGTTGAGGATTGCATGGTCGAGGCCGTAGATGGAGGATGATTTATCGTTTTGTTTGCGGAAGAGGGAGCGGAGGTTCATTGCGGAGATATAAAGACTCTGTACTCCGTATTACCAGGTTATGTTTTCATTTTTTTGACGTTGGCGTCTGAGGAAGTTTAGATGCCGGCCCCGCCGCTTTTATGCGAGAGAGGATCCGGAGTGTTCATCCGAGGGTTTCAGTACGCTCTACGGAGTATTGAGTCTACTCAATCTCCTATTCTTGCTGATTCATAATCAAATCAATGCATTGCATATCTGACTACTGACTGAATTAAGGAATCTACGCCGGTAGGACATTAGTTCATTATGCCGCCCAGGCCTATAAGGGAAACCATCAAACTCCCTAAAACTTCAGTAACCATCCGTCTATCCAACCCGCATTAGTCGTAGAAAACAGGTCGTTCCAATCATGGCATTAAAAAACCACTAAGTCGTGCGTAACGTCATCCGCTATTATGCTACTGCTGGTCCTCGTTTTTGGTGGTGTTCTTGGACTCCGTCTGCTCTTCATCGATTTCATCGATTCCATCGTCATCACCTGTGATCTCTCCCCATCCTGAGCTGCGACGGCTGATCCGCCCAGGTTGGATGGGCTGTGCGGTGATGCCGGAGATACTTGCGGCGGTACTGTCCTGGCGGGCATGTGAGTGTGCTGCGCTCCTAATGCTGGCGCCGTCGCCGGTCACGGCGCTCTGTTTGTTTGCATAGAAGCTGCCGCGTTCGCCGCCGGCCGCTGCACTGGGGGATGAGTAGACGCTGGCTCGCTCCACACTAGCTAGGCCGACGAGGCTTGGTCGGTTGAGGACACCTGGGGCGTTGAGGATGGACGTGTTGGATGCTTCCCCCACTCCGCTTAGGACGCTAAGTGGCAGACTTTCGCGACTTCCGCCGAATACAGATGATGGCGCCAGGGCGCGTACCGAGGCATTGGTGTCTAGCGAGTTTCGTCGGCGTCGCTTCGACGAGGAGGCGAGGGTTAAGATTGAGGCGTTATCGGTAAGAATGTTGTTCGCAGTCGCGCCACTATATGTGACTGACTGGCCCTGCGGGGCAAGATGGGGTGGTACGGCGGTGGCGGGGGATGGAGGAAACGGCTGCGAGAACTGCACCTGCTGTGTGCCAGAGCTCGACGCCTGTCCATAGTGGTGGTGACTATGATGTGGGGGGTTTTGCGTGTGGTATATGTGAGTCGAGGGAGCCGCCGATTGCACGGTGGTCAATGTGGTGGCCAGCGACCGTAGAGAGGGCGCCGGAGACGAGAATGTGCTTCCTTCTCCCCCTCCATTTGTGCTAACACCTCCACCCACCGTCGCCGTAGTCCCAGCTTTCGAGTACGCAGCCTCGGATAATGCTGTCTCGCCGTTCGTGGAGATTGTTGGAGCCGCCGACTTAGCGCCCGTGGCTGGCACCTGGCTTTCATACCCGGAGTACGTGATAGACGGCTCGCTGTGGGAATGAGACCGCGGTCGTCGCTGGTCTTCGCTGATATGGGATGAAGCGCGGTCGCTGGTGTATTGCTGGATAGCATGAGGGTTTCCGGACAAGGGATACGGGTTGTTCTTGATGGCTCGGTTCTTCGTCTTGGAAGTGCCATAGCGCTTGTTGGACCAACGAATGGAGGTCGATTCGTTGGAGCTTTTCAAGCTTGCCAGTCGCTTCATCCAACTGGCGAACGGGCGTCGACGTCCGTTGCGGTCTGTAACGGAATGCCAGTGTAAGCTTTGTTTGCAGTGGCTGAAGGATGGAGGGGTGGTGACACGTACCATGCGCCCGAGCAGGGCCATCAGTTGTGGCCATTCTGGCCTGGATAATTTGATCCTGTGACACTCGCGAAATGTGCAGTTGATGGAGTTCAAAGGAAGCGCTGTTTGTATAGCTTGTACTGCGAGTGTTTACTAAGGCTGGTACCGCAAATCAATAGGCACCAACCAGGCGGCCAAGGGGTGGTCAGGTCAGTTGAAAGAACGGTCGCTTGGAACAGGCGGACGATGGGTATCAGGTAAAGGAATATAACAGATAACAGTTCATACAAAGTATGAGTCTTCTGAGAGGAAAGTAAAATATCCAAAGTTGAAACTTCAAGCGCCAAAGCAGTGAGCCTCCTTTCGCCTTTGTCTTCCAGAGCGCACCACGTGATTTCCGCGCCGTCTCGGCCCAAAACTGTGTCTATTAATATTCCCAACTTCATTCATAGCAGCAAACTATTGGAACAGAGTGAAGAAGAAAATATCCCGATAGACGCAGGTGTCCGGAGGACGCGTAGTCGCGTACTCCCTGGAAGCCCAGCCCTGTGGGTTCGTGATACTTCAACTCGTATCATTGTGCCCACGCAACTAGAAGCTTGCGCAGCTGACGGTCTATGGCCAAAAATATCCATTAGCTGCCTGCTGAGTGTGCAATTCACTTCGTTCAAATGCATTACCTAAAGCCTTAATTAGAAATATTCAGAAATAGTACATATTTACTCAATATTGCAGAACAGTAGTTGTAACTATAACTCTAGCTGTGTACCATCACGTGACAGCGCAGCATCATCGTTGACTGCAGTTTCCTCAACTTCTCAACAGAACCACTCTTATCAAGATGGAAGTGACATCTACCAGAACTACCAAAGAGGCCACCTTGGACTAAACCTCGCCTCCGGCCTGTTCGGCTCGACTTTGACGACCCATGTCGAGGTGGCCGGCAAAGCAGCCACAATCCCATTAAATATGTTTTGGGCAGTTTGACCATATCATGCATGACAACAAAATCCAGCCACTCCCACATGAAGTGGCTGCGAAAATCAAATCGTCAACGTTCATTACCCACTTGAATGGCGTAATTGTGGAACTGGTCAAGAATGCATTAGATGCAAACGCCCAGAGCGTTTTTGTGACCGTTGACTATCGACGGGGAGGATGCGTGGTTGAGGACGATGGTGATGGAATCATCCCTGTCGAATTTGAGCCCGAGGGCGGCTTAGGAAAGGCTCATCGTATGTATACGATTCGTTAGTATATTGCCTTATGCTCATGATAATAGATACTTCAAAATTCCATTCGGAGTCTCCTGTTTACCGCCGCAAGGGCAGTTTTCTGGCCTCACTGTCTGCGCTTGCGTTGCTGACCATAACGTCGCATCATATCCAACATGAAAGCACAAACACCGTTATGTTCCATCACTCAGTCCCTGTTGCACGGCTCAATCCAGCCCCAAAGCACCACAGGCTGAAATTTGGTGACCATGGAACACGTGTTACGGTCAACGACCTTTTTGGAAACATGCCAGTTCGCGTGAAAAGCCGCGCACTGACTTTGCAGAAATCGGATGAGTTGAATCGCCAGTGGGATGATTTGAAGCATCTGCTGGTTTCTCTCATGATCTCGAACGACGGCTTCCTAAAGCTAGTTATGTTGGACGTGGATAAAGAACGAAAACTGACAATCCGCCCTCGACGAGGATCCTCAGTTGACGGCGAATTAGACTTGATTCGTTTTAGCTCAATCCTCTCACAGGCGGGCCTGGTGGATACTGATAATACAAGAAGATGGAATGCTGTTTCGGCAACCGTCCCGCAACTTACGATTCATGCAGGTCTGTCTCTCGTCCCGAGTCCCTCTAAGAAGGTCCAGTTTATTTCCTTGGGATCAGATCCTGTATTTCCGCAAAGTCAAACGAATATCCTATACAGCGAGGTCAATCGCTTGTTTTCGCTGTCAGATTTCGGAACGACCGGAAACGTGCCGTTTACAAGTCATGCACCTGGCGCCGAACTAGACGGACGCCGCTCCGGGTCTATCGCTGTAAACAAGTGGCCTATGTTCTATATCTGTATCAATTCAGGTACTAGTGCTATAATCAGCGATGGCCAGGAACTACCCGAGTCGGATAGGTCCCTTCAGCGTATATTGGATATCCTCACACTCATGATCAATGAGTATCTGAAAGAGCATAAAATGCGCCCGCGGGGTGGAAAGAGACAGCGAGAGGCTCCCACCGAGGAGGGGAAGACTCCAGTGCGATTTGGGGCAACGGATACACGCAGCCCGGAAACCACCAGCACTGAGTTCTCAGGAAAGCGGCTAAAGCTGCCCTCATTTTCTCGGCCAGGCGTGAGTGGTCATTTTGGAAGCTGGTCTCGGGTTAAAAGTGGGAATAGCCACTCCAATGGTCCAACCACCAAATCACCCCAGGTGTCAGCAAATATCCTCGAGCCGGACGAAGAGAGTGCGGCTACGCCGGCAGTTCCGACGCAAAATGGTATAATTTTGGAATCTACGGTTGGCGATAAAACTTCTAAAACACCAGCGCAAGAGAAACACGGTGATACAGTGATTCCCTGGGTTGATCCGTACACAGGAATAAGCCACTGGATCAACTCACGAACTGGTCAATCCGTCAATGTTCGACCATCCTTTGCCACAGTGCTCGCCAACCGGCCTAGATCAACAGGGTCTCTCATGCCTACGTGGGTATTGGATAGCCGGAAGCGGCCTGCTTCAGCTGTTCCAGAGACGGAGAATAGGTGGTTGGAAAATCTCTTGGATAATTGGAAGAACCCTGTTTTTGGTCGGTCTGAACGGCCGATAAATGCTCTGGATACTGATGTAGAGCACGACGCGACCGTGGATACGTCCGCGCACAATTTCCATAAACAGTGTGGATTGGACAGTTTTGAGGTCTCAAAATATCGTGGGAAACTACGCAAACGGGACCTGACAACGGCCAAAGTAATCGGCCAAGTTGATCGGAAGTTTATCCTGGTGGAAATGAATCCCCAAGCCCATTCATCGATTCTAGTCCTTATTGATCAACATGCAGCGGATGAGCGGTGTCGAATCGAGAGTCTGTCCGAGGGATTTTTTGACAGTGGCTTGGGCAATGTACAAACGATCGAGGTGGACCCAGTGCTCCTTGACATACCGGCTGTTGAGGCTTCTCTCTTCAGGCGGCAGGCGTTATTCTTCAGGTCCTGGGGCATTGAGTATGTGGTCACACAAAGCCCACGAAGCGACAAGGCATCTGTATCAGTATCAAAACTTCCGACCTTGATAGCAGAGCGCTGCCGGACAGAGCCAGATCAGCTTATTAGTATCATTCGCGCTGAGATCTGGAAACGAACGGAGAATGGAAACGCGCAACTGCAGGCTCCAGATTTTGGCAACTCTGGTCACGGGGAAGGTTGGGTTGGGCGTTTGGCGGCCTGCCCGCAGGGTATCCTTGACTTGCTCAATTCACGCGCATGTCGGACTGCGATTATGTTCAACGATGTCTTGAGCGTCGATGAATGTAGGAACCTGGTGAGACGGCTAGCCAGCTGCATCTTCCCATTTCAGTGCGCGCATGGCCGGCCATCGATGGTACCTCTGGTGGATTTTCAAGGGAGCTTTGGTCACCGCCCAAACGAACACGCAGGCCTGAGCGACGAGGATGTCGGATTCATCGAGGCATTCAAACGGTGGCACCCGACATGACAGTTGGGCGTAAACCTCGCAGTTTCTGAGATATTCACAACCCCGGTCCTATTCTTGTAGTTATTCAACTTTTTAGAATCAGACACTGCTTCATAGAACCATGTAATGATGTTCTCCCACCCTGTTTACGGCTTCAGTGATCCAACCCTAGCTTCACTGCCAGGAGAGCTGGCACCATGCACCCTGCCTCTTCCCGACACCAGAAGCCAAGCAAACAAACGCCAAAGCAATCTCCCCGACCGGGAAATTTTGGCTGCCAGCGCTGAAAAGGATTCTGAATCCCTTTTCTTGTCTTTCCCAGGGAATTTTCTCTTCTCCATCTACCCCCACTCTGAGCTTGTACCGAATACAGTGTATTCACGGTTGGATCCTGAACCAATGCTATCACTGCTAGATTGCCGTCTATGCATCTTCACTGCGGCCCCGGCTTAGAAGCCCTATAAGAACCCCTGCTCTCCCGTTGAAATCGACCGTCCCTCTACTTCTCTGCCAGAAGAACACCCATTTTCTCTTTCCCCCCTATATATTCCCCTTTCTTCTTATATATATATATATATACAAATTCTACCACAGATTCCTCCTCTTCAGCTTGATCCCAATAACGTACCAACCCAACCCACCGAGGTAGTTCCCACTACTCCTCCGTCCGTTGGTACTTTACCCATGGAATCCATATCTCTGACTTTTCGGTGTATTTCCAGATATAAACCAGAACAGTTATACCGGTGCTGTGATGTCACTTCTGATGGGTTTGTACCAGCGTGCTTCCCTTCCTCCCCATCCAGCCGGCATAAATAAACGATGACGAGGCTAATGCTTTCTCCTACGGATCTCCTACAGACGCCCGGGTATATGCTACGTCAAGAGATTCCGTTTGTATATGACGGTCATCTTGTGCTCTACTAGCCACCAGCGAAAAGTCGACCCTCCGGATCCTCCGGGGGACCGTTTTTGAGTGCGCCCTACTGGCACACGAATGAGTGTGTTTGTACCCTACGTATGCACGCACAACCCGCCAGATTCATTGGAGTCTCACGAGCCTGTACCAAACAGCGAAAAGCGTAGTACCGTCGAATGCAAGAGACAGCATACAGCGTACAACCTACCTAACCTGGGATATGATGTCTCTGCGATTGTTCGAAAAATGCCTTGGCGCTAAGGCAGATCAAGCCTGTTACAACAAACAACAAGCACAAAGGTAGCGATGATATGCAGGCAGGAAAGCGCGCAAACGATCGCTTGGATCTAGGCGGGGGTTCTTGCTTGCATACTTAGTTTGTTGATGGAAGATACTGAGATCCGCAGACCATCCGACTCCTGGACTACTTGACGAATATCATAGGATGCTTGGACCCCGAGATGGCCGTCGTCGCCCTGCGCAAGGGGTGACCATGTCAATCATGATGCATCTTCCAGCGAACCAGGTAAGTTCAGTTGCTCGCGAGTATTTCTACCAACAAAGAATAGGACAGGACGGTAACGACTGCAGCATTTTGAAGGAAACGCAGCGCCCAGTTGGTAGCTTGGCTCAAAAATTATGCCAACAACATTTACAAGTACAGCAGCCTTGGATGACTTTCTGTTTTTTGTCTGCTTTGACGTGAGTTTGATACCCATGCTCTTGACGAAAGACTACGTTCTAGCTTCGATATCCAGGATATTAGCCCTATCCTACCTGTCTCAAACGATCAATCACATAGCGGATGGTGGCCTAGCTATCCCCCAACGAAACTTGATCGTGATCACACATCTCAGCTATGCTGGTGAACTGAAGCATGCTGACACAACGGATATGTCCCTACATCGAGTCAAGCAATATCGGCCATATTCTGAGGAGGCGCGGTAAAGGCAGCAGCAGTCTGTCACCCATCAAGTCCCTGCCCACTGGAATGGAGGATATGATAACCTCCTGAAGGCATATCGTCCTTTTAACTCGACACTGCACGAGTTGACCGGACCGTCTTCGCTACATGAGCACATGAAGAATTAGCCGTGGAGGGCATTACACTACTTCCGGCATCATCAATCTCGTCTTGTCTCGTCCTCGCTCCGAACGAGATTCGGGATGTGGAAAGTTAACTTGCAGACAGCGTCACTAATAATTCATGCATATTCCGCGCTATGCAGACTTTCAAAAACACTGGCAGCGTACCGGAAGCTCAATGTGGACAGAAACCTGTTAAATACCCTTTTTTTACCGCGGCACTGTCCGTGGCCGCCATGGCTAGTATGCTTTGGAGACGTTCTTTGATTACGATGCTCGCATGCTGCTACTGCACCTGGAAGACTTCTAGGTGGCGACGGGACTCTACTCGTTTCAACATCCAGCCACCACTCAAGCTGCCCACCAGCTTACCTGAGTATCGCCTTCCTTTAATAGTAACATCGCAGCAACGTAAACGTTTCCCGGTGCTTTGTGTACCCAGAGGTGGCTCTTCCAGGCGACACAAAGAAGCACGGCAAGACACCTGGGTACGGACTGAAAGTATCACACTGATTGCTGGTCAGAGCCTGATAAGTATGCCTTCCGGGACCAGGTCCAAGCTCATGCTGCTGGTATTGAGTTTGACGAGGAGGCGACCATGACGTTCAACGTGCTCATTCGTGAGCTGCGTGATGATGCCACTCTTCGCCGGTCTAATGCTGTAGTGTGCAAGCTGGTAAGCCATGTCTTCTACCAAGATGAACTGCGCACCGCAGCAAGCATCAGTGAGGCTGTGGCCCTTTAGTCAGCAATCGTCGCTGGAAGCATTCCGGGACCTCAGGTTGATTGGTGGTGGGTATACCACCCCAGGAACTACGAGAATACTGGAAGAAGCTGATTTATACAATAAAGGATGGTTGCAGCAGCGAGAACTGCCGAGACGGTCGTTATCCACCATATCACCATACCTGTCCTCTGGGCGTCTCAGTCCATCCATCACTCGACCAGAAAACAGCCCAGACGTGCTCGGATGCCTCAATATCTGTCTCAGCCCCTGGCCACCGTACCGGTTATATGCTTTACCAGCCAGTAATAAATTTCGTCAACGAGCGTGCCGACGAGCGCAATAATAGGCACGCTGTCAGCTTGGCCATGTCCAATCTCTTACAGGAGCTGCCTACTTAGTTCTTTACAAACACAGCAGTCTTCTACTGCGCAGATTCCGGAACCAGATACCTGCCCCCTCTTGCTTTTCTTAAATTGAAGATGACAACCCGGTGCTACCGTTGTTGGCCTCATCCAGAGGCCGGTACTGGATGAGGCCGCGAAGGGTGTCCCACTTTGCGGAGTACATCGGAATCTGCGACAGGTGCCGGTTAAAGAGACTCGTATCAGGCGCTGCCCAGCATTCGAACCGATCCAGGTCCTTTACAGTCCAGATTTGATCCTGTCGATCCTGTATCTTGGTATCGTATAACGCACCCAAGCCAGGGACGTTCATGACCAGTCGTAGGCGGCTTGGAAGGCCGCCGAGACAGTCCGCAAGCATGCGGCGTCCCTGTGTTATACGGGTACTCGGCTTGTCGCCGCTGCCCATGCCAAGACCAAAGCGGAGCAGTCTTATACTATCAGTGAGGAGGAGTCCAAGGCCCTGCAAGCATGGAAGACCCAAATGGCTAGGCCCCCGAAGGATTCCGAGCGATTCCTCGTGCTCACGACACCTGCTAGCTTTGCCAGCCATGTTATTAAGCCCATGACGTCCACGGTTACGGTTCCAGTCACGCGCAGGAAGGTGAGTATTGGGAAATGCCGGGGAGACATCTGGAGCCGAGCCATTCGAGATGAGAGTCATGAGGAGCGCTGCAAGGGCAAAACCGCAGTCGCCTTTGAGACCCTGCCTAGCCCGGTGTCAAGGCAAATCTCCGATGTTGGACCTACTGCCACCACCGCTGGAGCTGCTATGGTTTCCACATATTATACCAACTCCGAAAAAACTTTGGCTGGGTGATTGGGTAATGATACAAAACCTGTTTGATAGTCACTTGGTGACACCCCGTGATGAATCATGGCCGGTCTCGAGAAAGGCTGGCAGCCGTTAACCATTCGCGAGTTCTAGTCCTTCTTGAACTTGCACTTGCGGACCTTGATCGGTTCACGACTGGATCCTGATTTGGAGAGGATAAACGCACCTCTTGATTCCGTTGCAACAGATATGCTCTTCATCATCATCATCATCATACCAAGACACTGCGGTGTACTTGTTGTCGGTTTAGACGCCCACTACCAAACTACTCGGTTCAATATCCGTGTCTGTGACATGAACCAAAGAGACCCAGAATAGAGAGCAGAAAGAACGGCATAAGTCTCGACTTACCCCCAGTATGCGTTGTGTCAGGTCTCCCCTCCAAGGTCCAGGCGCCCATCTATCACCGCCCGGCCGAGGCTCCCGGTTCGACCACGGTCGAAAAGCCCCCGGCGGTCCCAAACATCAAGAGCTCCGAGGAGTTGTTCGGCATATCCTCCGAGGGCCTGGCAGACCTGGTGGAGGAATTGGATGATGGTGCTGCTTCCGCTGGTGGGGAGCGAGCCCCGGTGGCGAATGACATTGAACTCAGTGATATGGTGAGCAGGTCAACTGAGGAAGACTGAAGAGATGCAAGACTGTCGCAGCCTCTCTTCCCCCCTCCTCATCTCCGCAGAGGAGATCGATGTGTAGTGTACTATCACTATTACCACTGGTTGCAGGCTGGTGTGGCTTGCTCTCACCTTTCCAAGCTGAAGAAACAACCTGCGAGAACTGCAGGAAGGGGAAGAGAGAGAGACACACACGCTACCTTACTTAGAGGGTTAGCAGACAACAGGCTATACCGACGGCCAATATTCCTGATTGCATACGGGACATTACACGTGGATTTCATTCTAGATGGCCCTGGGCACTACTCTGGAGAAACTGAGCAGCGTGCAATTCTCGACGAAGGCCCAGCACAGACAGACCTCTTCCTCCTTAAGAGATGCACATATAATGCTGCGTGTATCAACCGTTTTAGGCTTGGCATATCAACCGGACTTTCGCCTACCGGCTCCTCCTCAATCAAGCTCATTGCAGATATCGACATTCCACCCCGGCCTTAAGGAACATACATGATATCTACTTCCTTGAACGGTGGTTCCCTTACCACATTGTAGTTAAGCAACAGTGGATTTGACGAGACCAGCAAAGATACTTCTGCGACTCTAGCTCAGCCTACGCGGTTTTTGATTCGATATCTTACACTGCCCCTGTCCTTCTTAACCAGATGCTAAAGGCGTCATGATTCCCATGAAAGATAACCGCGATGGAATATCTCCGAACACGGGACAAGATCCTTGCAGAACAACAAGAATATCACGAATTTAGATCTCTCTAAGGAGGGTTAGCCGCTTTTGGCTGAGTGGGAAGATTCTAATATATAGGATCAGAATCACCAACAGCTCGGCAATGCATGATTGACCACATTCTCTCCTATTGACCAACAGACCGCCCGCTCTCCTCTACCTTGATCAGAATTATTTGAACCATACCACCTGATAATCAACCAGTTCTGTGAGAATAGCTTCTCCTTGCGCGTTGATCCACAAACACAGCCCCCCATTCACCTACGGGCGAGAAATTCACCTTAACTACTGTTGTGCATTATTTTGAAATGTTAAGGTACCCCCCGCCGTGGGCTCGATCCGCTTGCACCTGTCACTAATAGATTTACGGTCTTTATTCAAGCACAGAGTACGCGGCTGTTTCACGCCACATCACGGAAAAACAGCAGGGCAATAGGAACCTGAGTCAGAGCCTGTATACAGTACTGGGTTAGGGGTTTCTCGGCCGTGTCATGGTGCTCTTGGAACGGCGCAGAAGGCTACCATGTCTTGATACGCGTTCGATTTGCTTGGATCAACGGCCATGTTCAAGAAAAATAATACGCAATGGAAAGCTTGTGCTGGTAGGAGTCTACCGCGCGTGAACAGGATTCCCGTACCACCACCGGGCAGGACTCTGGACCCCCTGTCAGCCTACCTTGTCAGCTCAGACGTTGTGCTGAGTACGAGAAGCAGTATGGCAGTCTTTCTTACCCTCAACCCAAAGAGATGGCAATTCACAAAGAGAAAGGGGAAATGAGAATGCAGGAAACTGCAGAGACGGAAGCCTGGACTATCAAGCAATTAGGTCTAGAACAAGTGCATGGACTACATCGATATCTCAACGCTATCAGCTCCTCTAGGTGGTGATTTCAACTTGAGCATCAAGGCCCAATACTGGACGCCCGAACGAAACAATCCAGAGCGGTGCGTACAGAGAGTCTGCAGTCCGTTTGGATATCCTAGAAGAGATGCATTTCTACCTTGAGTCTACCTTGAGTCTACCTTGAGTCTACCTTGAGTCTAACGTAACGTTACGACTAGCCTGGAGCAGAGCAGATGTTGGGAAATCAATACCCAACATATCCTATGAATTTCGATGTCCTTATCCACCATGCCACCACCTACCTGCATTCGACATCTTGACACAACTCGCTCGAGCTGGGATACTTTACGGAAGAGATAAAAACTAACGTCTACTTCACTGTACGCCCTTTAAGCCCCAGTTTTCAATCCCCGCCACGCCCAGGTTTATAAAATTGGAGACGGGATCCAATACCTCACAGCAAAAAGGTCATTCTTCCAAGCACAGCAGCCATGTATCCGACCTTCCTGGACGGACAAATTGCGGAGACGCAAAAACAAATTTACCTACTGTTGTCACGTACTATCTTCGTCTTCGTCTACAGACAAAACCTCGAGGGGTAGATACGGAAACGCCAAACCATGGAACTTCCAGCCATCAACGCATGAAGTGTTAAGGATACTTTGCCAGTTGTTTCCAAAGACCTTAAGCGCATAAGGCAGTTATGCGTTACTCCGCGCTTTGCAGTTGGATGACCTCTGGCACTTCTTAGAGGGCAGTTTGCTCTGGTGTAGAGGAAGGTATCCAAAGAGCCCAGACGCTGCAGAGGACACTGTATTCAAAGCACTACAGTGCACTTCTATCCTCCACCCTCCAGCGCTGCAATACACATCGCAATGCTACCCCGAAAGGGCATTGGTTTGGCCTTCGTCGACAACGTGATACACCTCCTAGTTGGTCTTGACTCGCAGCAGCCCGAAACGGGGCCGTGCGTCTCGGTAGGCAGGTTGAAGAGGGGAGAGTGGATTTTCGGAGGCTCTGGACATGACAGGAGGAACATGCTTACTAGCTTAAACCAAGAAAAAAAGCTATGGCCGTTGTGGGGAGTGGGCTTTGGCTCAGACAACCCCAGGATGCATGGTTCGATCCTCGATCCTCGATCCGTGGTGAACCGGTCATACTTCCTGGTCTGGTTCTATGGGTGTTTGAAGACTTGAGTTTTCTGCGCCCCAACCACGAGTGCACTGAGTGCTGGCGGAATCGCTTCTCAGTGCCCAAGAATAGCACAGCTGGGAGACCAGATGTTGGTTCCCGGCTTTACCTAACATCATTAGACGAGAACCGTGGAATTTTACTGGATACAGTTTACGCATTATCCAAAATAACCAACCTGGCGCTCATCACGATGGCGCCTTCTGATACCGGTTTCTCCCTTGGCTAATTTCTGCGAGGACTCGCAAATAGACGTGCAAAACCGATGCAACCACCGTGGCAGCTTCTCCATAACGTTATGATGGGCGTGCAGTATCAAACCCTCAATGGCCATGGGGAGTGCGTAATGAAGTCTCATGATTCTCCTACCTACTTTTCCGAGGGACGTTGACCAAATGTTGTGGTTACTTGAGCCATGCCACAGACAAGCACCTATTATCAGCCCCACGGAATATGGGGTTGGTGTCCTTCTCCACCAAGTTGGTCCGGATGACAAGGAACGGCCCATTCCATTTCTGTCTCGCAGGCCCTCTACACAGAAAAATGGCATTTGCCCACAGAGTTGCAAGTAGCCCCGGTACGGGCGATTGACAAGTTACAGGGCTCATGTTACAGCCTTCCATTCCGCCTGGTCACTATTCTGCATGCTTGCCACTGGCGTTATCTTTATTCTCTCTCCTTGTGATGCCAACTTGGCCGCATGCCCCTTGCTCGGTCATCCTTTGACAGTTGGAAGCTCCGTGGACGCTCTTTTTGGTATCCCGCATTTGCATCCTCCGTTATAGCTTTCTCGGTATCTTGTTATTGATATACTCCTACACGTGCCAGGGTGAATGTCAGGATACTGTCGGTGATTACTCTATCAAATTTGGTGCTCGACACTCATCGGGAATGAAGAATGCAGGTAGCTTCAGCACTATGCATCTGTCACCTAACCCCGGTCCATCATACTGTCTAGCCACTGTCAGCGGGCTGTGTAGCTGCCAGTATCGACCTCATTGTCGCAGGTCCTTGATTTTCAATAGTTTGCGGTGTTGCTAGTCATCAAAGTCCCGCTTGGCTTGCTAGCGAGAGAAACTAACTCAACTCCAAATGTTGATTATTTAATCTTGGATTCACTTACGAACCTCTCTCATCGAGGAGGAAAAGAATTTGTGTTTCTGAATAGATAGTTGTATACGTCAGTCACACTTGAAGATCCCACTTGTAACCGTCCTGCCACCGGGCTCCATTCCTTTCGATTACTTTGTCTTTCCATTCTGTGGGAGCCGCGATGAATATGCTGCTTTCTTCTTCTGGAAGTCTAAGAACAAGGTCTACTCCAATGATTCTGCAGGGCAAAAGCTTGAGAAATGACATGAGTCCGGACGTCCACAGACCAGATTTGATTCTCAATAGCCCCGGGGTCATGAATTGAAATCCTCAAGCCTAACTAGTACATCCATCGCCTCTTTTCACATCCTGCTTGCTCAGTTGGATGAGCGTGTTTACTTTGCCCAAAATGGCAATGGCAACCAAAGTCCCATTCGGGTCACAATGCCGCCACCAACAGGCTACCTAGGGCTTGTAGCCCGTCTTGATACTAGTTGGAGGAAGCAAAGTCTGCTTTTTCTTGGATGCAGGGCTTGGAATCATGTTGCCAAGGATGATACGGTTAACAAGAGGGCACATATTCCTAAGGAGGATCTACAATCGCATTGGGAGATTCGCCTTCAAACCCACGAGTGCTATTTTGGAAAAAAGGATACATTCGGCAAATGATTGCACACCACAGAGTATACCGAAATATCACCAGATCTCATCAATACGCATTAAGATACTGACTAGTTATGGTGCAACCAAATCCAAAAAAAATTTACCCGCGAAAGGTCAGAGGCGAGTTCGCAATCAACCTTTCATTACGGAATTATCAGTGTACACAGCCTATCGTCAAAGACACCAGAAATACTATTCTTCATCTCAATCATTTCACAGTCAATATCAACCCCAAATTGCGAGATTGGAACGCCTTGCACTGTCCACCACATCTACTTACCATCAAGCTATTCTCGACCAACTGTACACATACATTGCGCTGTACACTGTCCAGGCCATGCACCCGCTCCAACAATCTCACCCTCCGGTATACCGTTTGCTCGGCAAACAGGTACAATATAGCAAAGGTATAGTAAACCTTTCAAGTGCTCTCTTCTCCCCCGGAACTTTTTTTCCAGGCAGATAGCCCTAAATTCTATGAATATCTACAGACTGACAAAGGCCGAAGATACAGATAAAGCCCAGCCCACACGGCTGTCATTGCTACCATAAGTATCTAAAAAATAACAAGTGAAAGGTGGCAGAAGCTAGGGAAGTATGGTCTGATATTTAAACGACCACAGGCCCATACAAACCCAGACTCATCTTTCGTTTTCGAATTTCCTCTAGACCAAGAACAAACTACATCGTCATAATGTTAAGGGGTATCTCAGCCTGTTTGGATCTTCAAGATCAGTCACGCCCGCAGAGCTTCATGATAAGACGTTTTTGAAAAATGGCCACAGCACAAACCGTTGTTGAAGAAATACAGCGAAAACGATAGGCCATTTCCACGAAGCAACATGGTGAGATCTAGCAATTACATACCATGTGGCGATGAAGTTTCTGCAGTAAGAACTGGGCAAGGGAAAATATACATCGTCCCAAGCATTCAGTCCCATAATGCCGCCGCCGATGTGCGTATCTCGTCTTTTAAAAGAACCATCAGATAATGAATGAACAGAGACCAACCACTTTACTCGGTGTTTTTTTTCTCCGTGATCTGCTGCTTTCCGTCAGAGCCTTGATTTCTTCCACCAGGATATGAGGCCTGATGTTGTTGTGCGAAGTCGGATTATAGACGCCGTGCCAGCTGGCCCTTTCATTGGATATAATCGTGGAAACCTCCCAATGGCTCGAAGATCAGGTTTTTTTTTTTTTGTAAAACCGTGAGAAAACTCGGCATGGTGGAAATATGGGGTAGGTTGGTAACTACGTGTGGCCAAGTGGTCTTCCAAACATTTGGGGTATTGAGCTACATGCCCTAAGTTAGGGCTCGCTCGGAGACATCCAGAATAATATATTATTAGAACAAGATCTGTCAAATTCAAGCATGGGATGATCCGAAGTATGTAATTAATATCACTAAATATAAACTATAATGTATATATATACACTCATCAATCAATGCAGAGAGAGGTTACAAGCCCAAAACACCTAGGTATAAGTCACACGATAAGAGACTGAGGCGATCAGAAAGCCTTTATTCCGATTTTTTTTTTTTTTTCAACACCAAAGGAGAACCATGGATGTTTCAAAACCTGTTCAGCTGTCCTAGAAACACTGAATAAGTGGGACAGAATAGGACTCTCCAAAGGAGGGTTGAACCCTTTTTGGTTGATTGGTAAAATGCTAGAAAGAAATGATAATATCAGGTGGTAAAAGGGGGGGTGGTTTTCCCCATGAATATCCCGGGCGTTAACATCGATATCTTAATGGCCGAGAAGTACCATCACCACTCCTGACTGTCCACTCCCCACTGCAACATGTAATAAGGTTCCGCCTAGTCCAGTCTCCCCGTTTCGGAAATATATTACCAGAAGATTGGCGCCCGGCCTAGTTTATCTTTCTTCTTAATATCAGCTCGTCCTGTGGCTAGAAGGCGCCGGGCAGTCTCTGCATGCCCGTTGACTGCAGCAGTAGCAAGAGACGTCAGTCTATATACTGCATCCTGACAGTATATTTTAATGTCCTTTGCCCCAACAAGCTCCTCAGCAACAGCTGTATAGCCCTGGTTAGCTGTACACCACAGCGCAGTCTCCGTGTTATGATTCTGGAAGTTAATATCAATATCCCGTGCTCTAAGAAGGACCTGGACGACAGATCTGGACCCATACTTAGCCGCCCATATCAGCAGTATATCTTCTTATTCATGGATTGCGTTAACATCTGCCTCATTCTCGCAAGTAAAAGTCTCGGCAATCTCAGGTTTTCCTCTCTCTCAGCTAACCAAGGCAGCGCGCTGCTGCTGTTCTTGGGGACAATACCTAGAGTCGATGGCAAGTAAAAGGGGGGTGTATTATGGCATTCAGTACTTCCATTTACATTTTATTGTAAAGTAGCTTTGGATGGAGGATGTGCATCCAAAGTCATGCACTGATAACTTGGATCATGGTTGAGATAGATATCTAACTACTTATGACCCTGGAGAGGCTGAGCCAGTTTAGAACTTTAAGCTAAGCATGCATTTAAGATATTATAGGCTATATTTGTCCTATTAAAGATTATTAAAGCGGGGATGCCCCGGCATGGCAGTCTGATTCTATTTATAGTATTATCCTATTAACGGTATTAGAATTTAGAAAATGGTTTACATATCGGAGAAGGGGCCCTGGTAACCAAGAAAATAAGAAAAACTTAAGAAACCCGTAGGAGCTGGAATTGTGGTAGCTTTAGGTTGGTTTCATTCCTACCGGCGTAGGTAGACCGAAATTATTGATTATTCTATTGCATGCCAAGGTCATATACTCATACATCATGTACAGTTCAGTCCAGTCCAGTTAACGAACCCAAGGAACATCAACCTCCAACGCATCTGCAACCCTCATCGCCGAGATAATGCATCCCTCCAGCAACACCATGCCATCCCAGCACCATCCGCCAACGATAAAGACATTGCCGTCGCCGTTCTTCCAGCTCTCGATCTCACTGGTCGCCCCGTTCCCATCGGTATAGGTGGCCGGTTCGGTAATATTGGTGGTGGTGGTGGTGGTGGCGAAGATGGAATTCACAACGGCCTGACTTTGAGAGGTCCTAAGCACCCGAGTGAATTCCACCCGGTGCAGGACTTTTGACTCATCGATACCCCCATCCATCGCGTATGTCGTTACGAGGACCTGAGCGGGGTGTTCATGGATCGATTCGGTCCTGGACTTGTTGACGTCCGTAACCATGTGCATGGCCGTAAGAGGCGGGGCTGAACCTGAACCTGCCGAAGACGACGCTTGATACTTCCGTTTCTGCAACCGCGAGCTATTCCGGAGATACGCACTGCCCGCCTCCACCCGTGACCAATCCCGATGCACAACCGTCTGCACAGTCGTCGTAGGGATAAAGCTCATTTCCTTGCTAAGCGGCGAGAAAATCCTTCCCACGACATCAGGCGTAACGGCAATAATAACGCGGTCGTATTCCTTCGTGCCTTCTTGCCCCTGTCCCTGCGTAACCCAAGAAACTCGTACCCTTCCGCCCTTGATGCTCTCGACATTCGTAACCTTGGTGTTGAATTTCACGCTTAGCCCGCTCGAAAGACACGCCTCTGCTTGCTGCACACCCCCCGTAACCGTGTAATGCGGCTTCCGGTACGTCTGCCGCGCGTAGCCAACAATATCACTAGCCGGGAAACCAAGCAGCTCGTCATGCGTGCACGTCGTGATACTAGACATGAGAGGGAGGAAGTAGCGCCAAGTGTAGTAAGTTGGGATCTTGATGCGGGCCAAATACGAACCGAGAGTCTCGCCCCCAACAGAAAAGGCATCAATGACCTTCGAGTTCGACTCCGGTTTCTTCGCCTTCTTGTTCTTCGACTTCAAGACCGTATCAAAACCTGAATTCATGTTCGGCGCAACCAAAAAACAAGCCGCAGTAAACCAAAGATACCAAAATACCAAATAACCAATCTCAACCATCCACTTCGCAGCGCCAAGCCCACGGGGTCGAATCGGCGGCAGGATATGGTGATTCGACGAGTGGATGAAATAGACCCCATCTCCATCTCCCATCTGCTTGCTTCCACCTTTCTCCTTCTCATCCTCCTTACAACGAGACGGTCCCTCACCACCGCCACCCGGCAGTGTAGACAGACTGTAAACAAACTTCGGCTCTGCAAAGCTCACGCCTAGATACTCGTACATGGTTCGTAGATTCTCGTAGTATCCGGCTGCAAAGGCGCGCATGGGGAGGTCGATTCTCTCTCGTGCTTGTTCTTTGGCAGAATCTTCAGTGGCTTTCTTTGCGTCTTTCTCCCCATTCACTTTGCTAGATGATGAGGCGGATGCAGATTCAGAGAGAGAGACAGAAAACTCAGACTTAGTCTCAGAAGGAAGTGTATAACTCGCCGAATCAAGCGACAACACATCTTGCTACTAATTATCAATAAAATATCTTGATGCAGAAACACAAAAAACAAACACAACAAAGAAAGAACAGGAACAAACGAAGCAAAGAAATGAATGAAGGAAGGAAGGAAGGAAGGAATGAACAAAACATACCATCTCCAAAACCTCCACCTCAAATCTCTTCCTAGAATCACTAACAAGCAAATGTGCTGTGACAAGCCCCGCCATGCCGGAGCCAACAACGGCAACAGATTCCCTCGGCGAGAGGGTAGCCAGTTTAGCCTTAGGGTTGGACTCTGTGGCCTCCTCGCTCTCTGGGGACAATGATGATGTCATTGTCGCAGACAGACAGGATGGGCTTGTCTGATGGGTCTGCAGGACACTTCTTCCAATTTCCAGGGAGAGAGGGTAGAGTAGCGTAGAGGGGAGGAGTGATGGAATGATTTTCAACACAAGGCCATGATCTGCAGAACTATCACGTGACTTTAGTTGAGGGTCAGGTATTAGTGAAGAATTGTGAATAATGTGCATTTAATTGGGTGCTGCCGCGGTCCAGGACATTACGATTGGACGTCACATGCTGGGATTCTGCCACCAATAGAAAAGAACAGCAAGGAACAGCAACGAGGAACACAAGTTAATGATATCAATAATTGTAGTTATATACACAATAATACAGGCCTGAGCTTGTTAATAACTCCTCCCAAGGTCCTCCCAAGTTCTTCCCAAGGTATCCCATACTCAAAACAATTCCTTCTAAATCGAATCAAATCAAAATCCAGTGCAGATCCAAAATCAGTGACCGGCAGGTGAGGATCATCAGAGCGTCTGTCTCATGATGCTTTGCGTTCCCAAGTTCCTTTATATAAGCCGAGCCGCGAGGCTCTATACCTGCATGTTCCCATACTTTTAAATAAACCCCCTTTTCCCCGCCGTCGCTGTTGAATCAATAATAGAAAAGAGCCAATCCAGTGAGAGTAATAAAACAGTAGCTGCCAGTTAAACAAAGTAGGTAGGTAGGTAGGTTGGTAGGAGAGGTATCCACAATGACGGATGTAAGAATATCCAAGGAAGGTTAAAAGACGCCGTTAACACATGAAAAGAGGCCAAGGTCGTAAGTCATTAAGAAAGGTGAGTGAGAGTGAGGCTGAGGTCGAGGCTGGTTTAACCATTGCTCGCGACCGACTTGGCCTTCGAGGTATTGGTCCACGATAAAAAATCGAACTTATCTTTGGCATTCTCCAGGAGCGACAAGGAGGAGCTCGACTCTGATTGCAGCGTGGGGCGGGGTTGCTGTGTTTCACGCGGTTCGAGGACGAGCGACCGGCGGTAGAAGGTCTGCAGGCTCTTCTCACCGTTGGAACGGACGCGCACCAGCTCGTTCTGCATCCAGGCCTGCAGCTCAGGTACCTCCGCTAGGCGGTAAGGGATCTGGAAGCGCTGCAGTTCGCTGATGATGCGCGCAGTCTTGACATGCTTGTCAAAGTTGATCACGGCCATCTCGCCCTCGTCGGTGGGTAGGTTACGAAGGGGTTGGTTGCCGTGATCCACAAACGTGAGATCGGTCAAATAGGTGCCGACGAAGGGCAGGCAAGGAGGAACGTGATTTTGCAGGCGCTGCCGGAGCACTGCATAGTTCCGCGACACATCAACGATGCCACGGAGGTACTCTAATGTCGCCTTCGTCTTCTGGGAAACGATCTCCCAGGTGCGGCGCAACCGCGAGATCATGGACGAGTTGAGCGAGCAAATGATCGCCATGAGCGAGTCATAGTTGTTGAGCTCCAGGCATTTGTTCGCAATCTTGACCCAGTGCTTGATGATCGCCGCGCGCTTCTTGGGCTCCTCGAGCTGCAGAATGGAATCCGCAACCAGGTGTGCAAGATCGGTAGAGATGGTAGACATCGCGCGGACATTGACGGCAAGCGATCCTGCCTTCTTCATCCACTCCGTCGCCAGCAGTTCCTCTGGAAGAATTGCGCAGAAGATCCGCGACTCCTTGATTGTGAACTGGCGCGCTAGCTCCAATGGATCGAAGTCTAGGATGGTAATCACACCCTCGCCATTCTTCCACCGTCCAAGCAGGGCGAGTTCCTTCTTCCCCAGTAATGGTGATGGAAGAGGAGTGTCGGGGTGGATGTACTGCGCCGTCGCGGTGTTGGTCTTGCCCATTGAGGAAACCAGGCGAGGGACGACCGGCCCTTGAAGTTTTGAGACCTTGTCAGTCAACTCTAGCAAACGCTTCGCCGCAGTCGGCAAGGTTTGCATCAGGAGGTTGTTCGAGAAATCGGTGATGTAATCCAAGGCGACATTGTCGCAGACATGGCGCCAGTGCGACTCGAGCCAGCCCTTGAAGACGTTGTACACACGTAGGCGAACGGGCGAGGACGCGTGCTGGGTTTCCCCGATGTAGTTGAACCGGTCAACGAGGGTCTCGGCAAACTCCATCGGCGATGCAAAGAGACGGAAGGTTAGGTAGAATGTCGCCACGAACATCGCGTCGGGTGTCGACTGGTGGGCGGTCAGTTTCTCAATCAGGGCTCGCAAGCTACCACCCATAACGTGTCCATCCTTGAAGATCAATTCATGGGCATATGTCTTTTCCAAGACATTGGCCTCCGCCTCCTCATTCTCTTCGGCGAGAGTCGAATAACTCACACTACCTTTGAGCGACGGGACCATTCCAATGTCTGGTGAAGTTGCTCTAGTCGATGTCTGAGACACTCCGCTCATTTCCGAGTCACGGAGATTGCTGTAGGTGAAACTGCTTGCGTTGCTGGTAACACCACGGCTAAAAGAGTCGCTAACCTCAGACTTAGCCTGACTGTCGCGACGGAAAAAGTCACCAGATGTAACATCTTGAGGATAAGAGGGGAAGGACAGCTTGTCAAAGCTAGAAGAGAGGACTGGGGATTGGAAGGAAGGTGAGGCTTCAGTGATTGCGGGTGTCATAGCACCAGCGCGTGATTGGAAGGAGCAGGGGGTCGTGTCATCCGTCAAGCCAGGAGTGGATGGTGAAGAAGCGTTATTAGATTGGGGGATCTGCAGGGGAGGTGGGGGTAGTCGTGCCATCTCCTGGGGACGTTGCTCTGCCACGTCGGCCGTGCGCTGCGGCTGTGGGGTAGATTTCTCTTCGGGTAGCGCGCGAGAAATAATATCATGCTCAGCATCGTCCCCGGTGTTGGCAACTAGCTCAAAGTCACCGCTCTGCTCGAGCACCAGGCGAGCTTTGGCCATGCAGTTGCCTGCGGCCCGGACGCAATTGGTTGCCGCACCGACCAGGCGCTTGCCTTCGTCAGGCATGAATACGAGCTCATCATCAGGCGATTGGGCCGGCCGAAAGGCATCGCGGGCGGCAAAGACCAGCTCCGACAAGCGCTCATACATTGTATCCTTGGCTTGTTCTATCAGTGAGATACTCTGCGCATCATGCTCACAAACGGCCTCAATGACTGTCAAAAGGCCACGGCAAGACCGGACGGCCTGTTCAGTTGTCACAACCAGCTCCGTCGAAGAGCGAGATTGCAGATGCAGACCAATGAAAGAGCCCAATACGCCCAGAAAGGCATCGTACGTAGCTGTAAGACGCTCGGAAGCAAGGTTTGCGTTTCGAGCGGCGGCGGCAGCTGGGCCGCTGTAAGACACCCGGTGTGAGACAGAGATGCGTTTGGTAGTTGTCGACATAGGGCGGGGTTGTGAGTCAAACGCATCCATCCGAGTCGATGCCCGACTCATATCCAATCGGCTTTCCAGTCTGCTATCCAATCGACTCTCCAGTCTGCTTCGGTTGAGCAGTCTGGACTCATTTCGATCCGTCCCAGTCTCAGACGGAGTGCTCCGCGTTGGAGAAAAGCTATCAGATGTCGGCGTTGGTGGAATATCATGAGCTGATTGCTGCTGCTCAAGCTCTGCAATCGCCCTGCTGAGACCGACCTCCTCGTTCCACACGTCCAGAAATTGGACGCCGCGAGTGACGATCCGGAAGGCTTTCAGGAGCATCTCGTCCACCATATACTCGACCTCATCTTCCATTGGTTCGCCGTTGGAGATTTCCTGGAACTTTTTTGTGATCCTTACCAGCGAGGAGAGGTCTGCCAGTAATGCTTTGCGATTCCGTCGTAGACCGTCCTGGCTCTTCACAAGCGATGAGTCCCGTGTAAGACATTCCGATTTTTCCAGCAGAAACCGGACTCCAGCAATCAAGCCTCGTACAAGATCTTGGTTGCCAAAGTCGATCAAAGGCGATCCGCATCCTCCTCGAATGATGTCCCAGAAGTCCGTCAAGGCCTTGAGGAGTGGACGCATCGGGACCTGGTCGTAGGCCTCGCAGTAGTTTGTGGGTAGCCAGCCCCGGGCGCCTGTGTCTAAAAGCGTGCCGTCGGCCCAGCCATTAGTGTGAACCGAGTGCACCAAAATGATATCACCTTGGTCCAGAGGTAAAGTAACTGTTGCCGGAGAAACATCTCCAGCAGGATGGAAAGGGTAGAAAGCGCGAAGATAGTTGTGGAAGACCGTCCGGGTGGGTTCTGAGCGGTCCATGATGCCGTCCTGGGCGGTCTCGTGAGGTGTTGTTGGGGGTGTAATCTGACGATCGGTTGTATAAAAACGGTTTTCAGAGGGGTGAAAGTTTGAGTTTCTTTTTTCGATCTTCAATGGCGCAATATGAGGCTTCATTTGGTCCATTTCGTATGTTCCAGCATATAAAATCTATATATCCCGAGATGGGTCGGGGCCACCAACGACCAGTATTCAATACACGGACAAATCAATGAGCATCCTCACACATTCGAATACCAGCGTAGAGAGCGGCTGCTGTAGGTAGAAGGTCGAGTCGAAAGAATGGAAGAGTAATTGAATGATAGGTAGTAGAGCGAGTAGTTGGAGATATTTGCGGTGCAGCGATCATTCGACACTGTTGAGGATTTCGTCAGCAACTTGTTTTTCCTTCTTTCGAGCGGCTGGGAAAGCGTTTGGAGGGGATGGCAATGTTTTGCTAGGGCTGTGGCGCGAATCACCGGTGGGGAGAATGACGGGATGGATTCTAGGGGGAAAGGAATGGGAGGAATGCTGGCAGAGGGCAACCGGTTGCTGCGCTGCTACGTACCTAACGAGCAAAACCAAAATAAAACAGACAAGACCGAACAAGCGCAGCTGTAGTTGCTCTGATACTTGGAAGAAAGAAGCACGTTCCTTGAAACCGGGTCGAACGGGGCAGCGAAGTCGTCGACAGGCACGAGGACGGGGAATTGACGACGGTAGGGGGGAAGGGAACCAAATAAGGATCCTGGAACCACTGCCGAATAGCGAATAGATCCCAATGACGCTGCGCAATGGTTATGCCTCCTCCGCAGGTGCTGTGTCAAGCAAAGCAAGGACCGAACGAAAGCTGGTTCGAGGTCTGGACTATGAAGATAGCGATGATCTCAACACAACAATGGCGTTCCGTCTTGCCCTTCCGGTCCCGATCGACGAAAGAGCAGATACAATCATACAAATAACCAAAGGAGCGAGGAAAGGGTGGTCTGGAGCAACGCTAATGTATGGCGGTCGCAGTGTTGAAAGCAAGGGCCACGGATCGGCCAAGACACTCGGCGATTCAACGCAGTAGCAATAGAACGAAGGAACGACTTGAGATGACGACAGGGAGGCGAGAGACGAGAGGCAAGAGAAGGGAGAGGAGAGAGAAGGAAGAGAGAGTAGTGAGGTCGTCGAGGACAAGGAGGCGATAATATGGATGAGGGGGAAAGGCAGTGACTGACTCGAGGATCAGAATTCAGGACCCAGCAAGACGGCACCGGGAGCTGGACTAAAAGGAGCCACTGGCCAGGCCCACTGTGCTTTTCTCAAGAGAAGAGTCTAACAGATCCCTTAACCTCTCCGAGATATTATCCTGATGAGAATAATCATCCCGGCCGCGAGCACCAACAGCCAAGGCAGCTATCCAACTGTTAGCACGCGCCCAAACCGTCGAAGATCTGCCATCACATCAACCCCCGAGTTTCCCTTTTTTGGTTCGCTCGCATCCCGACTTTGAGTTTGACTCTTGTTGATCTTTTCTTTATTCTTCTTATTATTCCGTTACTGGGTCCTTGTTATTGTTATTCCCTAGACCTATTCAGTCGCCTCCCACAGCTCCCCATTCACAGCACAGTGCAGTGAAAAGCTCCTCATAGCAAGGACGAATCAAGGCTAAGAGAAACGGGGAACTACTGAACGGGCTACAGCTACAGGGGTTCGAGTCGTTCCTAGTCAAGATGCCCATTAATGAGTCCCATTATTATTATTATTAGCCCACTGTTCATGTTTTGCTAAATTAGCGTTCTGAGACCGACGGAGACGGGAAATCCATCCGCAGAGTTCTAAGTCAAGTTGCTAACGCTCTCAATATTCTTCTTTTTTCTTTCCCCTTTTTTTTTTTTATTTTCCCTTGTTTGGCAATTTTTTTCTCCTATTCTAGTACACTATCGCCAGTGGTGGCAAAGCCCCTGCACGGTCGCCGCAGCTTCCATCGCAGTCTTTTTATAAGCTCTTAAGAATAGGAGGCGAAGACGGCATCCTGTTATCACTTCTCTCCTCCGTAGCTCTCGACTTGGTAAATACTCCGTCATCCCATCAACAGTCGTTCCATGGCTGCATGGTCGCAAAATATAGACGATCGACGCCGTTCCACGGTTGACAGAAGTCTGCTCCTTCGTACCTCGGGGCTCTCTTTCTCGCGCACTTCCTCCAGGAGCTGCACCTGCAATTACCGCTTGTGGACTAGTGCTCCAAAAAGAGCTGTCAGACCAGTCGGATCCCGCCCTCATAAGCCAAAAGTCCATCCGTCTCTCTGGTAACTGGCAAGATGGAGCTCAAATTTAGGTCGGAGTCGCTCTCGCTGTGGGTGTCGGACAATGGAGTCTGGACTGGACTCTGGGTGGCAGTGGATGCTCCTCCCCCTCGGTCTGGGGAGAACGTGACGAGAGCGTTATCAGTTCAGTTGTCAATATTGGAATCAACGGATACATGGCTCAAGGTCGTCGAGTTCGTCGCGTCCTGCCAATTTTGTGTGCGCATTTGTATGACATGCCACCGACCACGCATCCTATTGTTTAGTCATATAATTTCATCTCACAGAATCCAGAATAATGGCTTCACTACTGTCTCGCCTTCGGTCCCATAGTTCATAATCCAGCAGATCATAATCCACGGCGCAAGGAATAGGTCCAGCCAATGTAGTGCATGCACTTCTGCATGAGCCTTTGAGCACCGAACTAGAGCACCGATAGATACCCTATCATACCCTCATATTCGCTGATGATTGCTCATTCACCCACTTGGACATTTGATCTGAATACAAATGGATACCATGGAGCCTGATCGGTGGAGACTATCCCATTTCACGGAGAGTCAAGACTCGCTATCCAGCTTTCTGGAGACTCCAAGACTGGAACTCGCGAGCCGTGGCCCTAATTCATGATCCATCAATTTACTGTACAGATTTTAGAGTTGGTTACATCGCCGTCCAGCGGAGCATTGAGATTTGAGGATCATTGTGTGTGAGCCCACTCCAATTGGGAGCTCAGGCGGAGCTAAGCAGATGCTGGGTCTTCAGGACCGTCACTCAGCCGTTTTCAATAATGAGTCGGATAATGGATTGGAACAAATTAACATGCCGGGGTAGAATATCGGGATGTCAAGACGATGGATCCTCTGGAGATCCCGTCTGAACAATGAATGCTGAAATAGCCTCCGAAGCCGCGAAGTACGTTTCACAAGACTCATTCTTTGATCAGCCATGTCATCCCCGCATAGATATTTTCCTAATCATTGACCAATGTCAAGATTTACAAGTTAGGTGCCGTCAGATCATATCCCAGTCCTCTAGTTCTTGGATCTGATCGCCCTTGCAGTATTAATGCTCAGCCCAGATTAGTAGCAAATGAGGGGAATCAGCTGCGGCCTGCTGATGGTCTGGTAGGCTGATAAGCCAACAGTTTTATGGGTGCACAAAGAGGTATGCCAAGAGACGTAACAAAGGCGAGTTCTAGCTTCGAGGTTAATGCGTAATGCCATCTTGAGCAAGCTTATGGAGCGGCGGAGCCAACAGATTGGTTCAAGACCCACAATCATGGATCATCGATAGCTCAAACCATTTCCTTTCGAGGAAGGTACATAAATAAGCTACTGCTGTCAAAAGAGCGAATCATGCGAGTTGCGGGTTATTATGTGGCGTTTAAGGCGGCACGTCTGCGTTCATGGCCAGTTAACATTCAAGGGCTGAGAATTGACAAGCGTCAACAAAGAATGAGATATGGCCGATCGTCGACGCTGTCCCGCGATCACCAATCTATTGAAGTATATGTTTGGAGAACAAGCGGCACAGCAGTGGCTCTGAGCCTCTGACTGCTGTCAAGTCTTTGTTGCAAATGTACTCTATAGCTTAGGAACAAGCAGCTAACCTTGTGGGTAACAATAACAAGCCGTGGGAAGCCAGGCTTGACTTGGATTGAGTTGATGACGCCGTTGGATCAGTCCAGAAGTAAGAAACCACTCAAGTTTGCATTGAGAGAATTATCCCCATTCTCCCCAGTTGAGCAGGATCAACGGGAATAAATTAATAATCTGACCAGTCGTTGACTCGTTGGAGACAAAGGCACGTGGTTGGTGTTGGCTGCGGGTTGATGGCCGCGAGCAGCTTAGCCTGACAGCCTGCAGAAATAGGCAGAAATAGTGCCTTGCTACGACCAATTTCTGGCCTGTGGTTCAATTAGTCGTTGGCTGACAACCCAGGCAGCTCGTGGGATACTTTTGACAAGAATCGACATCCAACTCCCATCCTCACTCCTCAGGAAATGCTCAATCGATAGCACTATTAGTATTGAGACTTGAAATATGATCGCGGCACAGGCCGAACATGGTGGTGGATCCGACTACCATACCGTGATTGCCCGAGTGCTCTCCGACAAGTCCGTCCCACCAGCCACTCCGATATCGTACCAAAGTTCATGTCTCCTGGACAGAAATGATGATACATCACACACGGCTTGGACAAATCACAACAGCAACGGCTGGGGCGCGTCTCCGCCACTCTCTAGCATGGCACAGGACGGTGGGACGGTACCAATTGGCCTCAGCGTCAGTCACAATGCTGTGTGCTGTGATGAAAAGTGAAAAGGTTTTCTGTCAGTGTGCCGTGTTTGCTCCACGGGCGCGTTGAAAATAATCTAATTTTGATTAAATCTGGCGAAGTGGACGTTGTCAGACTAGTTAGCGCGGTCTGGTCTAACGGTTATCAGGAACTCTGGAGCCAGGAGTGATGGAGTCAGGGGTCAGCATCTTCCAGACATTAAGGTATCCAGGCATACAGGCACAAGCCAGGCATGAAGCAACGCGTGACCGCACGTGCCGGTTTAGGAAGGCTGCTACTCGTCTTGGGTTACAATTGCCCATCAGGAACACCTCAATGATCATCCGAGTCTCAACAGATACCCACGTTCATCGTCATGATCAATGATCAGTGATCACCCCTTCCCAAGCTGGCGGATGTGATTAAAAAATAGAAATGCACTGACGGTGTGTTTATTCTTCCAGGCTTCCCCACAAGGTCCACAAGCAGAAGGAAAGGGGTTCTCGATTGAAAATCATTGGCCCGGGATCCAGCCTTGGGAGGACAGTCTAATCAGAAATCTATCAATTGGACGGTACCGATAGATTCCTGACAGATGGTTTGTTGATATCTTCGACCTTTGGCTATTTGTCCATGTGAATGGGGACCCGAGGACCCCTTGGCCCCTTAATCGTCAAGTCTCCAGAGATGATTCCATATTTTGTGCTGTGGGCGATGCCTTCCACTCGCGTCGAGCCGTCAATGGCCTCCCAGGCTCCCAGAACGCAGATCTAGCCCGGAGCATCTTCCCCGGCGCGGCTTACGGAGCCCCTCAGTCGCTGAGAATGCTGATATTCGCATACGGCCCCTCATTCTTCTCAACAGCAAACATGCACGCGTCAGTCTATGCACATATCTACCGACTATGGATAAACACACAGGTCCCCCGGCGTCGTATCCTTTGGTTGAGTTGATAGATCGACTCCTCGTCAGACATGGTGTGTGGACCTGCAAGCTGCGAAGGGTAGACACGAGCCAGTAGCGCACGCGCGATGCCCACGAAATATCCATCAGCAGGATTTAAACGACACTCCGGCGTTCGCTCAGGAACCATGCCCTACTTGAACCAGGGCTGCTTTGCAGATTTTGCATCTGGACAGAGGAGTGCTCCAAAAGTGTTCGCTCGTGGCAGTGAAAGGTCACGTGACTGTTGACGAATGACAGGAGGCGCTCAATGCCAAGCAAAACTACCATTGGTTGTGTATCACGTGATGTGGTTCCACTTCGCGCGATCGTTTGTCTCACGTTGAAACGATGCTGGCAAGGCCAACAAGCATCCTGCGGGTTTCTTCCTATTGGTCGCAATATGGGAATTTTGGGGGCCAACAACTCCAAGGTGAAAATCCTGCGATAATCCAAGCTTGCCTCACTATTGACGGTGTTTGGCGTATGCTCCATGACCTTGCTCCTGGAGTTCTGACGTTGTCCACTGGGGAGAAACTGCAGTTACTGGACAGCAGGAAGGATCATATTCCTGGCGAGATAGTCACTCTTGTCAGCAATAATAATAATAATCTCGCGTGTCGCGACCCAACTGTTATCCATCGTTTTTTCCTCCGCCCGTGCAGAATTATCTAATTCTGCGCATCAGAGTCAGACTTATCAGCTATCACCCGAGAGCTCCCATACTTTGGCCAACATTTAGTCATTATTGAGCAAGGACCGCCAATCATCATATGTCTTCTCAAATTCTCCCCTTCAATTGTTGCATCTGCAATTCTGCCTCGCACAAGCACATGACTAGTAGAAGACCTACAAGGCTCCAGTTAGTGTTAAGCTTAAGCGCCTTGCCACGTCTTCCCTACTTCCTGCCGGTAGTGAGAATTTTCTTCCCAACGCACGAATAACGTGTGCAATTGATGTGACAGACAAGGATTCCAGCCCGCACCTGTTGCACAAATCAAGAAGTAACCATGTCATATCAATCCCGCTGTGATCGCTGCCTTATTACAGAACAAGAGAGTGAACGCGTTCCTGCCCTATCCAGTCCCGCAAACAATTAACTTGTGTTCAATGCAAGCAGATCCAGATGCAAGCACATGCACATGCACATTGAGACAATCCTCCGTTCCTCGTGAGCTCTAAATTGCCGTGAACTTGTCAACCTGTCAAGCTTGCCGAATCGGGCGACTTAAACTCCGCAATTTTTTTTCCGTAGGCTCAGTTGTCTACCGCGATGCATGACATCTTCGCGGATTCTCCAGGGAGAAAGGATCGGTAAAGGCAACCTCGCCATGCCAACAGACTCGGCCCTAGGGTTCAGCTGGCAGTACGCTGCAGGCTGTAGCACCCCTGAAGCATCAAAAAGCAAAGATAAGCGTCCGAAGTCGGAGAGTATTACGGAGTACAACCATGCTATCCAAGCAGTCATCTTACTGTGCTGCGCGTCTTGCAGACAAACAAATAATCATGGTTAGCCAATCCCGCCATGTCGCAGTTCGCACCAAACCTGCAGGTTTTTCTTGCAGGGTGAAATTCTTCAGAAGTTCAGACTCTCCTACCAAGGGTGGTATATGCAGCCAGAAAAAATCGAAATTCAATCTTGCAGAACTATTTGCTTTTTCTCGATTTCATTTTTCACGCTTCCGCTCCAGACTCCAAGCCGTGACTCGTGGATGAAAGCTCGGATGTCACCGCGTTATGCTCCCCCGCATCCAATCAAGATCGTAAGCTGCACGTTCTTGTTGACGTTGACAGCCAGCCCAACTATTGGCTTCACGTGCAATGTGATTGAACCCGCAGCTAAATCCATCACTTCCCTGCCAGGCCGCCAGCCGTTCTGAATTCATTTCAGCCATCTAGCCTTATCGATGTTGGATGAATGGGTGTTGTCAATGGACAACTGACAGAGCAATGCCACCAAGGATCGATCCTGTGACCATGGAGAGAAGTCCAATTACACTATGTACATGCGTCCCTAGATTACACCCTGGGTTGGATTTGTTTGCTTTCGCGTAGAATCCGATCGAGCGCAGGCAGTCCACGCACAGCCTTGAATGTTTTGGTCCTCGACAGCCACTCGCTGGGGTAGGACTTCGCTCGGCATTGGGGGCCAAGCGGTCTCAGGAATCCTGCTCCGAAAGGAGTACTACTAGTAGTACGTAGACTCGGTGATGTATCAGATAGCGACTATTCACCTTATTCAGAGATGGCTTTGTCTGAGTAGCCTCCAATATATAGTTTTCTACACATATTGTGCACTCTTAATAAGCATAGGTTTAAGTAACTATGTAGTCTGCGTTGCTTTACGAAAGAACGGAGCTTAGGGCTAAGTTACTTTATATATATATCTGTTAACTAGCCAAACCTTGAGCCAAACCAGCCCTAACATTCCGACTAGTACAACATCTACGCGAACAAGTCGAATTATATATAACCACAACATTTTACAAATATATACTATGGAATAAAGGATCTTTGAAATTACTTTTGGTTGATAAATACTTTTCGCAGCTATCATTCTTCGTAGCCCACGAGTCGCGCTCAAGCTATGATCCAGTTCTCTTTCCAATTCCTGATTTCCGGCGAGAGACTTAAGGTACCGAATACTACAACCCCATCGGCTCCGTTTGTTGAGGAGCTTATCGTCGAGGACGCGGCGTTGGATGAACAAAGCTGGTGTTCTTGAGACACCATTCTTGGCTTTTGTTGAGATCGAATGAGCCGGCAAGTCCAATAGTCAAAGGCGTATGTCTAACACTAGCATTAACGGTAAAAGACCTGAGTGCTGTTATTACGGTGACATGCGATAGATCTACTGCAGCTAACTGAATTGCATAGCCATGGTTTCAGCCAACGAATGTGCGGTCTGCGGCGCTGGCCATCTCGATCTCAATCTCATGACGAGACTCGCCTGCCTGTCTCCTCCCATATGTTGTATCTCTGGTCCGCAGTGAAGTCTACGGTACAAGACACAGCTAGACTTATGAGCCGACGAAATGCCATTGAAATCGTGGTCTGGAATCAGTAATCCATTTTGCGGTAACGAACGGCCAGAAGGGCCCGATGCTGTAATGATGGCAATCCCATGCTCGACGCCACGTATCTCAACATACAAATGCTATAAGGCACCTTCAAGTTCGTTATTTTGATGGGACGACTTCACGGCTAACAATCCCAAGCATATAGCACCAACCCTCCCCTCCGTGTCAACATTACCTGCCCAACCTGAACCCTCAGGCGATTCCTTGTTGTCTGCAGTGGTATCGTCATCTCATGTGGACGTAACCAAAGTCTGTTGCTCAGTTGTAGTCTTGAATGTTTGTTCAATGGTATTGATAGAAAGCGAGCAAGAAGTCAGTAATTTGTCCTGTGAAAGCAGATACTATGGATCAGCTCACGGGGAATGCCGTCTGTCTCTATGACCATATTCTTATTGCTCGCTGCCCACTGAATATACTGGTACAAGCATGGGGCTTTGGACTGGATGATTTCACTGAAAGAATCTTGCCGCTCTTTGATATCCGTATTCTGGTGGCTAACGCCAACCTGCATTGAAAGTGCGTTGATCATGGCATCGATCATACAGGATTGCGCGACGCTGCAACGGTGATCGTCGTTAACTAACGCAAGGCTACTTGGCTTGTCAGGATCAGAGGCCGTGAATTCAACAATTATCATTTTCACCTCTCTGCCTTGCATCGAGTCGACCGTCTCCATATCCATCCGCACCATCTCCGCCCATGCGGGCTTTATGCTGATATCTTTTGTCACGGGATGTGACTGCATTTTGCCTCGATAGATACGCTGGTTCGAAAACTACGCAAACTGTGGCCGGAAACGACGTTGCTGGGCCAGGCTTTGCGTAGGATGGCCTGCCTTTATCAGTGGGGCGGCTTGGGAAGTTTGCATTTGATAGCTGAATTCAATCCAGCAGGGTTCTTCTCAGGCCAAGGGAGTTGTGGGAGAGGGGAAGGAGGGAAGGAGGGAAGGATGAGCCCTTTTATAGACAACACAACCATAGGCACTGGGTGTTAGTCTTCCCTACTGAGCTCAATACAGTCAACGCCGGGTTATTCACCAAGCAACAAACTGTGTTATTACTCTGATACTGCAAAAACGGTCAATGAACCCAAGATCATAAGCTACTAGTACTCTGAAGAGAGTGGTTAATTGCGAAGAGCGCTCAGTGTCTCAAATGCCTTTCTTCCCCTTCGATGTGGTGCTTTTATTGATTCAAGGCTAGCTACTAATTTCCAATACTGTTACTGCCGAAAAGGATATCTATTTGAGACATTGTATCAGGCCAGATACTACTGGGCTAGCCATGCTCCCCAGGTGTGCAGGTCTACCAGATTCCTGTGACACGCTGCTTGGAGGAATAGTGACAACCGGCCCATAAAGCCCCTGCAGTATGTACATGTGTCCCATCACCACAGTAAACTATACCGGCTAAGAAAAGTAGTCATTGAACGAGGCTGTTTATACCCCAGTCATAAAATGTGAAACCCCAAGGCCCAGAGTCCCCAGCTTCATCCTTGTACATCTGATCGATCAGCCTACAGCAGAAAGCTTTACTGCTATTGTAGATATGTCTACTTGCGTTTCGTAGGGGGGAATGACAGGCCACATATACGATTTTAGACGGTTCTCTACAGAGGTAGATTCGGATATTTGAGATTGCAAGGACCTGTGTTTGCTTTTCGGGTATAGGTGGAAGCGTATCAAACAAGGATCTCTAAGAATAGCAACGGATTTGCGCTCAGTCATTTATGCCCATAATTTAGCTTGTCATGCTCTTGAGACTAAACAACTGTTCAGTGTAGGTAGTGATGATCCAGCAGAGAAATAAGTGGATTTCACAGTCTACCGGTGATTGGTGGCTTAGAGAGGAAAGCGATGGGGACTGTTCAGGTGGCGTACCAGTTCCTAGATACAAGCAATGTTCCAAGAATAGATGTGTTGGTCACTGTTGTCTCAATTGTCTGAGAAGATCACTAGAAATGCCTGGGACGGTGTTTGGCTATTGGATCCACGTGGATTCAATCCTCTGACGAACATCCCACCATCACTCTACTCTGTCAGGAGAACAACGACACAATGGATCGAGCATACGATGAATCGTATCCTTTTCGCTCTGCCGGCACTCTGCGTAGCGATGATGTGCCCTTTGGACAATCGCACGATACTGTGAGTCTCGGACCATTCTATCTCAGATCCGACCAGCAACTGATGTTTTTAGCCCACGTTTCACAGCAGCGACGAACCTGTTGATCATCCTCCACGATCGCTGTCGCCGCTCCCTGATGCTCTTCGCATCTCTTCCATCACCCCCTGGCTCTCTGGAATTCATCATCAAACCCGCCCAGAAATGTCCCACCTACAGACTAACTTCGGCTTCGAGGCCAACAGTATAACCTCTTGGCAGCGCCGCCAGGCGGGAGGCCTACGTCGGTATCCAACCCGCAGAGTCAACCTGGTCAAGGGGACTGTGTTGAGCGTTGAGCATCCGGTTCCAAGCGCGATTCTCAACTCTGTTGAGCCGCAGTATCGGAACGATGGTGCTTCGAGCCCGGAGGAATTCACCCATCTCAGATGTACGTGATGAAGACAGACCAGTAAACTAGATATTGACAAAGGCCGTTTAGATACAGCTGCTACCTGCGATCCGGACGACTTCACCCTTCGCAATGGCTACAACCTCCGCGCGTCCATGTACAACCGGTACACTGAGCTCCTCATCGCGATCACGTACTACAACGAAGACAAAGTCCTCACGGCCCGGACCCTCCACGGTGTGATGCAGAACATACGCGACATTGTCAACCTGAAAAAAACCCAGTTCTGGAACAAGGGAGGCCCGGCCTGGCAGAAAATCGTGGTCTGCTTGGTGTTTGACGGGATCAGTCCGTGCGATAAAGAGACTCTCGATCTTCTAGCCACTGTGGGAATCTACCAGGATGGAATCATGAAGCATGATATTGACGGGAAAGAGACCGTGGCACATATTGTTCGTCTGACCATCTGATGTCCTTTACTGCAGCTGACTTGAGCCTTAGTTTGAATACACCACGCAGTTGTCCATCACGCCCTCGCTGCAGTTAGTCCGCCCTTGTGATGGCGACCCGACAAACCTCCCACCAGTTCAGATGATTTTCTGCCTGAAGCAGAAAAACAGCAAGAAGATCAACTCGCATCGCTGGCTCTTCAATGCATTTGGACGCATCTTGAACCCAGAAGTCTGTGTCTTGATCGACGCGGGCACAAAACCAGGCTATAAATCCCTCCTCGCTCTATGGGAAGCATTCTATAACAACAAGAACCTTGGCGGGGCATGCGGCGAAATCCATGCCCTACTTGGTCCACGCTGGGAAAAGCTTGTGAACCCACTGGTTGCCGCTCAGAATTTTGAATATAAGATCTCTAATATCCTCGACAAACCGCTTGAGAGTATGTTTGGGTATGTGAGCGTCTTGCCTGGTGCATTTTCTGCGTACCGCTACCGGGCCATCATGGGTCGGCCGCTGGAGCAATACTTCCATGGCGATCATACGCTATCGAAGAGACTAGGGAAGAAGGGAATCGAGGGGATGAATATCTTTAAGAAAAACATGTTCCTAGCCGAGGACCGCATTTTGTGCTTTGAGCTTGTTGCAAAAGCAGGCCAAAAGTGGACTTTGAGTTACGTGAAGGCTTCGAAGGGGGAGACTGACGTCCCGGAAGGTAAGTTGTATCTTCAAATGAATTTCAGATATTAAACTGTGACAGCACCGCCGGAGTTCCTTAGCCAAAGGCGCAGATGGCTCAACGGGTCATTTGCTGCGAGTTTGTACTCGGTCATGCACTTCACCCGCATTTATAAAAGTGGCCATAACCTGGTTCGGCTCTTCTTTTTGCATGTGCAGTTGATCTATAACGTCTGCCAGCTTACCATGACGTGGTTTTCTCTTGGTACGCTGGCTTTCCTCTTATAATATCGTATACTAATAGCTTAGCATCGTACTGGCTCACCACCTCGGTGATCATGGACATCGTTGGAACCCCAAGCGCGACGAACAAGAATAAAGGCTGGCCATTCGGAAACGAGGCCACACCCATCTTCAACAACGTCGTCAAAGTCCTCTACCTAGTATTCCTCATGCATCAATTCTTCCTCGCCCTCGGAAACAGACCAAAGGGGTAGGTAATGCTTCCACCAGCCAGACATCAAACTAACAACAATCAGGTCACAAGTCCCCTACATCATATCCTTCCTCTACTTCTCCCTCGTCCAAATCTACATCCTAACCCTCTCCTTCTACCTCGTCGCCCAAGCCTTCAGTGGCGGTAATATCGACCTCGACTTCGACCACGGCACCGGAGGCTTCCTCGCCTCCTTCTTTACCTCCACCACAGGCCTCGTCCTCATCGCCCTAGCCTCTACTTACGGCACCTACCTCATCGGGAGCATTCTCTACTGCGACCCATGGCACCTTCTTACCTCCTCCTGGGCCTACTTTATTGGCATGCCCTCCACAATCAACATCCTCAATGTCTACGCCTTCTGTAACTGGCACGACGTCTCCTGGGGCACAAAGGGGTCCGACAACGCCGCGTCCTCGCTCCCATCAGCCCAGACAAAGCTGGCCGATGGTACAACGAAGGGCACCTTTGTCGAAGAACTCGACAAGCCACAAGCAGATATCGACACAGAGTTCGAGCTTACGGTCCGACGCGCCTTGTCGGAGTATCAGGAGCCGATACCTGATAAGAGGGTGACGCTGGACGACTCGTACAGGACATTTCGCACGAACTTGGTGCTTTGCTGGGCATTGAGTAATTCGCTGCTTGCGTTGTTGATTAATAATGCGGGGGTGTCGAGCTTGTGCTTGACGGTATTTATCCAACGGAACAGGAAGTTTTTTTTTTTTGGCATTGGCTGATTATCTTACAGAATACATCGACGGATCGCACGGCGTGGTACTTTAAGTGTCTCTTGTGGGCTACGTCTGGCCTGTCCATTTTTCGATTCACGGGGGCGCTTTGGTTTCTGGCGAAGACGGGGGTTTTGTGTTGTTTTGTGCGGCGGTGACGACTGACTGTTCTTGGAGTTGGATTTAGATATCGTCATCCAATATAGCTGTTGAACTGAAGATATAGCCTGCCCATTTTTGACCTGCCGGCTGTTAAATTTGACTTTACCTTTCAAGGTCCAAATTAGACAGCATGCGCGTCGCTTAATCGATGTATCTACCTACACATCTTATCATCCTAAAAAGAAACATTCCATAAATCACAATAACCAAACTCCAACTTAATCCTCCAACAAGCAAGCTTGGCTGAAGTGGCTGAACCAAACAGCCCCTAACACAGTGAACAACACAGACCTGCACACCTGCACACCTGCACACCATGCTAATCCAAACAAACCCATTGGCTCCGGTCACTCGGCTAAGCCTCGTATTCGAGACTGGGCTGCAGGGGGGCTAAAACATCCATCCAGCTGAAGATAGCTGAATGACATCAGACGCGGGCCATCGAGCTAGTGCTGACTCTTGAAGAATGAATTTCCATAAGTACATATATCGCATGTCGTCGCACAAAATCTGCAGCTGGAGACTTGGCCACCAACTACTTTACTCTGTCCATCAGGTCAATCCCTCACAATGAACCCACAAGCACAACCACCAAAACAACCACGACCAGACAACTACCCGCACCTAAGCCTCCCCCTCACACAGCTAAAGCCCGACTACGACGCTGTGATTGTAGGCTCGGGATACGGCGCTGGTGTTGCGGCGAGTCGGTTGGCGAGGGCGGGGAAGAAGGTTGCTGTTTTGGAAGTTGGGCTGGAGTGGAGAGGTATGTCTCTTTTTTTTTTATTTTACACTTGTTTGTTTGTGGTCGTATGGTAGTTAACCCTGTGTTATAGCAGGTTCCTTTCCTCATACACTTACGCAATGTCTACGAGAGTTCAATGTCCCAGGTTCATCGAGTCGGCATTGTGCGCTGACCGGGTTGTCACTTCCAGTATCATTGGCGCAAGAAGGAAAGACAAAATTATTCCAGTTGAGACTTGGAGACGGACAGCATGCATTCTGCGCTCATGGTAGGTTTGATTCCTCTTTCAACCTACTTTCCCTTGGTATGAATCTGCAGTGGTTAATCTGATAAATTATTTATTGGCTTATAGGACTTGGCGGAGGCTCCCTCATCAACGCAGGCGTATTCCTCGAAGCAACGCCGGAAATAATGAAGATGGGGGAATGGCCGGTGGAGATTCGAGAGGATGGTTCTTCTCTAGAGGAATGTACGCTCACACGGTACCTACCAGTGGTCCCTTCAACAAGCGGAACCAGATTTTTATGTTTCCTGCTTATATTGACATGACTATGCATTGCAGACTACACCCTCGCTTCAACAATGCTCCAGCCTTCTCCATACCCAGAAACCTACCCTCAGCTCAGCAAAATGCAGCATCTGGAAGAGACAGCCTCTTGGCTAGACACGGACAAGAATAAGAATATGAACAAGAACAACGACAAGAGCAAGAACAAGAACAAGAGAGGCAACTTCTCCCGCACCCCACTAACAACATCATTCCACAGCAGCCGAAACAGCACCGGTGTCGCAATGCAGCCGAATCAAGGATCCGGACATGAGTCTACGGGTTTAAATGACGGGTCGAAGAATTCTATCCCGGTTACGTATTTGGCTGATGCGTGGAATTGGGGCGCGGAGATATTCTGTGGCTGTGAGGTGAGATATGTTGAAAATGTTGGGGCCCGGGGATATGTTGTCTATTTCTCGTGGCGTGGGAAGGGGAGGGGTGTTTTTGGGGAGGGTGTTGAGACGCAGTTGTTTTGGGTGAGGGCGGTACGTATTTACTTAATGCTAGCTACCTACTCAGTTACGGACACCGATGGTCAGTTGGTTATATTTGTCTCTAGGGCTGACGATTCCTAGAAAGAGTTCTGCTTCCTTGGAGCCGGTGCTCTCGGGACGACAGAGATTCTCCTCCGGTCGAAGAAGCACGGTCTGGGATTGTCTCCTATGGTAGGGAGGAACATGTCAGGCAATGGTGATCTATTACTCTTTGGTATCACCCACTGCCCTGACAATGTCCACTGGAGTATACTGACTGAATAACCAACAGGATACAACGGCAACAAAGACATCAACGGGATAGCAGGTAACTCAAACAACAAGAACAACAACAAACCAGGCCCGACAATCACCAGCATGATCGATAACCGCCAAGCTAGATCCTCCCAAAATCCCCTAGCAGGGTACATAATCGAAGACGGGTGCATCCCCGAGCCCTTCGCGCCTATCATCCAGACCCTCCTAATCCTGCAGACCATCCGGCACGAGATATTCTCTATTCTTTACAGTCCCCGGGTTCAAATCCGCAGGACCCTAGCGGCTCTCAAATCCCTGCTTAGCGGTCCTTATGCACTCGGTGGAGCGATCCAGCGGACCTCAACATACCTGATCATGTCCCACGACAGCAACGAAATAACTCTAACGTTGAAAGATAATGAGCCGCATCTCCAAGGGAAAGGAGAGGGGCGGTCGAAGAATATCCTCCGGATCAAAGATGCTCTAGGGCAGGTTATTAAACGTGCCGGGGCGAGTATGGGGTTCTCGTATTTCTACGGTAACTTCCATTCCATAACCAGCTATCATACCGAGGGCATAAGCTAACAAAGTTTTATTATTTATAGGCCAGCATCAAGAGGAAATCTCCGTGCACATCCTCGGAGGCGCAAATATGAGTCGAGACGGAACTGGTCGGGAAGGGGTAACGAATCATTGCGGACAGGTTTATACAGGGCTTGGTGACGACGTCCACCCTGGTCTGGTCTGCTGCGATGCATCTGTGATTCCGACGTCTTTGGGTGAGTTTCCTATGTGTAGATTTAGAAAACTGTGGCTTACTTGTTATGGGTAGGTGTGAATCCTCTGGCGACTATCACGGCGCTTGCGGAGCGGTCGGTGGCGCTGGTTGCGGAGAAGTCTGGGATATCGATTGATCTAGAGACGCGGAATGGAGACTTGGGGGTTGATAGTAGGCCAAGGGTGTCGCATTCTGAAGATAGCTGGGAGAGTGAGGGGCTTGTCTCGACGGGATGGTGCTTTACTGAAGCTCTTGATGGGTACATTAGCGCTCCGTCGCAGGCATTGGACTGTGAAGTATCCGAAAGAGAAGGGAAGGGTTCCTCATCTGCCATACGGATGGTTCTCACCGTGGAGATACAGCGGAGAATGCAAGGTACGTGGACGGACTTGATAATGGGCAGCTACTTACGTCGATTAGGGTCTCAAGGACCGAGATATAAGGGTGTCTGCACTGGGACTGTATCATGCCGTGCCCTGTCGCAACGAACCATGAGGGTCATGAGAGGAGAGGTGGACTTCTTCGTACCAGGGGACAATGCCGATTCAACAACCTTGATATATAAACTGCCGCTTCAGACAATCGAGGGAGAATATCTGACGCTGGTCGGGTCCAAGACCATCGATTCGTCCAGTGCATTCTCCATCTCGGGGCTATGGAAAGCCACGACAACTGTTAATGTTCAAGTCACTTCCAGAGGAGAAAGTATAGGAGCCGGTGTCCTGCGCATTCCACTCTCGTCTTTCCACCGGCAGGTGAGGACATTCCGGACAACAAGCTCCTCCACGCTGAGTGCATTGCCAGCATTGATCATGTTCCTTCTATACTTCATCCTCCAACTCAGCGTCTTCTTCTTGCACCCGCTTGTACCGCGCTGGTTCGCCCTCAGGGACCACAATCAAGTCTTCACAGCCAGACAACCCTCAGCAACACACAAAATCTCCACGTTAGACGGAATCAAAGTTACACTCGAGATATACAACCCCGTCAAGCCACCAGACACCTTAACCGCACCAATCCTATTCCTCCCAGGAGTCACAGGAACAACCCCGGAACACACCATCTTCACCCTCCCCTTCCAACGCCTCAACATGATCGACTACTTTACCTCCCACAACCACCGCTGCTACATCCTAACCCCGCGCTGGGGCCAGGACAACAACACCGCAGCAAACTGCACCGTCCCCGACACCCGTCACGACATCGCCGCAGCCCTCGCCTACATCGCAACCACCGAGCATAACAAAAAACCATACATAATAGCCCACTGCCAGGGCTCCGTCGCGCTCGCAATAGGCCTGCTCGATAACACAATCCACTCGTCCCAGATACTAGGTATAACCGCAAACTCCGTCTTCTTGACGCAGGTCTTCGCGTACTGGAACTCCATCAAGGCGTCGAGTCCGCTTCTTATTCGTTTGTATGAGTTCTTCGGCGGTCCGTACTTTCCTATTAAATTTTGCGGAGACAGGAAGAGCATATACCAGTACGCTCTTGATTTTCTGTTATCCTTCTATCCAATCTCCCACTCCCGAGACCGCTGCACATCGGCAACCTGCCACCGGACATCCTTTGCATTCGGTCTCCTTTGGAACCATAAAAACCTCTCTCGTCACACTCACGATAATATCGATCGCTTCTTCACAGGGACATATACGAAACTCCTCGAGGCTGTTGTCCGGACTGGATCAAGCGGTGGATGGCTAGAAGAACAACAACAACAACAACAACAACAACAACAACAACAACAAAAGGGATGCATTCCCAGTCCCGACCTAGATATTCAGCGTCTCCGCGATGTACCAATCCTATTCATAACCGGGTCCGAAAACGAGGTATTCAGTCCCGAGTCGACGTTACAGGACTACGAGCTGCTGAGGCGGGAGTTTGGTGAGGGAAAGGACGGTAAGGGGCTGTATCGTCGGTTTTTGGTGGAGGGGTATGGCCATTTGGATACGATTGTTGGGGAGAATGCGGCGGAGGATGTGTTTTGGAGGGTTTTGGGGCATTTGAGGGGTTCTGCTTCTGCTTCTGCTTCTGCTTCTGCTTCTGCTTCTGCTTCTTTGGGTTTGAATGGGGGGGAGATATAATATACCTACTTATAGTATATAATGCGATGCAAACCAACATAGAGCCCAAGGTATACCAACAGTCGTAAACTATACCTTCTTTTACTAGAAGCCATCACCCTTACTTAAAACCACATCTGGACGTAACGCAATGAACCCCGTCCCGTGCCAATGATAGGTAAGTCTCATATGCAGCCATTCATTCACTCTAGCCTTCACAGCGAAAGAAAGAAGAAGAATATAACATTGCTTAAATAATAAGGGAAGCTTTCGTCCATCGTCGCGCAAACTCTCAACCAAGCCCAGCGGGACTTCTTCGTTGGACGGTAGGTAAGTGGTTCAATAGGTCAAGGTGTACTAATTAACACTCCAGAATATGAAGTCTAACTCGGAAAGAAGCCAAAATCTTATATTTACTCGTAAAAGTGCCTGCCATGCCATGCCATGCCATGCCATGCCCACCTCGAATCTCAAAATAAAATAGCACAGGCCTCGAAGAGCCACAAAGAGGATGTCTGTCGACCGGCACCAGGGTGAAAGCGATATGGACAACACAAAATTCCTTAATAGTCAAGACATCGAAGGTCGAGCAAAATCAGATTTGGTCGAAAACAGCCTCGCTATAAATGAAATACGGCCGAAGAAGCAGAGCAGAGAGTGTGTGATGGAGGGCACCTCACTGTGTACGGGCAAAGAGGTCACATTACGGGAATAATTGGTGTGAGCATGAGACAATCAACAAAGGGTTCCACGAGAAAGACAGCCGCGTCAAATTCAAGCCCAGCAACGTTCATGAGCTGAGCCTCTGGGAGCAACCGTGCGCGAAATACAGCAGCTCTTAGATCGCCGTCCAGTAGTAACGGTAAGGGTGCTCCTGGATTGGCTGAGCTCTACCTCTCTGTGGATACATGTTTGAGAATGGTCCATGGAAGAAAGCGTTGATCAAATCTGGGGTTGATCCAAGGACTGGGCCCGAGTTTCGTCATTATCAAACGGTTACCTTTGAGATGGAATTCGAGCCTATTGTTAAACGTGGAAAGCATGACTGGGCACTGAGCAAGTGAACCAGTACGCAACTAAGCAAGCAATTCAGCAGGCAGTAGGTAAAGGTAAAAAGGGGTAAACAAATCCTGCATGTGGTGGTGTTGAGACACCTAGTCATGTGACTTGGATAAAAAGTCACGTTACTGCATTTTTGAATTAGCCAATCAAAATCGTTACTGCATCCTTACATTGACCAATCAGAGACCAAAAAGTCATGTGATTTTTGACCCGATCCCATTTAAGGCTTACTTCGCTCGCTTCGCGCGCAATGAAAAAAAACCCTCGAAAGGTACATTTATATACAAAAATATATGTAATGATATATTAATCTAGCAAAGTATAGCAGAATCCAAAATTTAAGAATATTTTAATGTTCAGAAGTGTAGTTGGTGTAACCTGAATGTTTATTTTAATTGGGAGGGTTAATAACAACTGTGTATAATGTTTTATATATATATTCGTTCAACCCACCTTCATCTCCTCTTATCCTGCACGGAGTATATCTCACTCAATTGCCCACGTGAATAAATTGACCGGCAGAACCGCCGAGTCGAACCGAACCGAAGCAACTTTTGCTGACGACCTCTATACGAGGTAGATAGGTCTTACAGTGGAGCTTTGGATATATACTTACTTCTTACTTCAGGCGGTTCTTCCACTTACATGCCATGTATTCACCCCACTAATCTATGTACATTTGGGTGATGTTGTCCAGACAGCAGCTTTCTGTGGCTATATTCTAGTAATGTACCTGGATGAGAGTCCACAATGATGTATTGTAGTGATATGTGATACAGGGACGTGCTGATAGGGCTGGGTGGAGAAGCCCCTTATATTTGCCGCTGAATCGGAGAACATCAAGACCGAGAAAGGACACTACTAGACGGGCTGGGCAAAAAAAGCCTCGGCTTCGATCCGAATGTAGGATGGTCAGGACTCAGGCGAAGCTTTGGCTGCGAAGTGGATATAGCCTAGTATACGACGAGAAATATAGCCTCAGAATAGGGTCGCTTTCAACGGACTAAGTGGGTAGCCAACCCTAAATATTCGCTGATAGTGGGGACCAGGAACGAGTGAAACCTGTTTTTACCTGCTAAATATACCAGTCCACAAGTTCTCTCTAATCTTTGTTCAGTATGTTCAGTTCAGTATAAGCTGTTTGGTGTTCCCCATGGCCTTCCGCTTCATGTTCTATTTTGAACTTTCGAATGTGTCCCAGTCCTGTCGGAATGTTTTTCTTTCCCACTCTAGGAAGCTTCTTGCTACCTAGGTAGATGGATGTATGTAGATGGGTTATTTCGAACAGAACCACTGCACCAACTGCCATATTACTTACTACTTCCTTGGCCATCCGGCTAGAATGACTTACAACGGATACTACCTAAGCGATACCATATACCTTATCATGTTAGGTTTGGCTAGATAGTAGTATTAGTTCAACGTTGATGTCGAATTTCCTTTTTTTTTTTTTTCCCCTCCTTTTCTAGATACCTTGCCTTAATTAATTACTCATGCCCTGATTACTCCAAGTAGTAATAAACTCACGGAGCTTCTGGTGTTCGTTGCTCTTCTTTTGCTTTTAGTTAGTCTACGATGAGGTTGTCTAGGTCATCTGAGTTGATGTTTGATGGTGGTATCGGTGAATATAGAGCTTAATCTCTCTAGATTAAAGGTAGCGGTGTATGGTTTAGTTTACTACGACTCCTTCCAGTTTGATATAAATAGTTGATAATGTCTATGGTATAACAGCTAAACAATGCAAAGGGGGTGTATATACAAAAAAACGAAGTTCCGCAGAAAGAAACGAATCCGGCGCCTCTATCCACGCTAAGAATAGAATGTCAAAAGAACAAGACAGGGATGATAAGGGGCTGAATGAAGAAATCATCATCATGAATCAATCACGCGAGGGCGGACAGGGGGTCTCAAGAGGAAGGGGGGGGGGGGGGGGGGGGCCGTTAAACACCCGGAACCCCTGTCCTAGATGGGCCCCACGACCATATTTAAAACCAAAAAGGGTAGGGGGTGGGGTTGGGGCAGGGTGTTGGGGGGGGTGTTGGTTGGGGGGGGGGGCGGTATATGTAAAAAGGGGGGTGGGGGGGGGGGGGGGGGGGGGGGGGGGGGGGGGGGGGGGGGGGGGGGG